>PVJX010009433.1:0-61058 GCA_004027295.1 Dolichotis patagonum
TTTTCCATCCCTTGACTTTCAGTCTATGAGTGTGCTTTTGGGTTAAATGGATTTCTTGTAGACAGCATATGGTTGGATGTTGTTTCTTGTTCCATTCTGCCAGTCTGTTTCTTTTGATTGGTGAGTTGAGGCCATTTACATTAACAGTTGTAACTGTTATATATTGGTTTATTGTTGACATGTTATCTTTCTGTTGTTGTGTCTTTAGCTTTCCATTCTGTTTAATTGTCTGCCTTGCTTGGTGGTTTTATCCCGTGTGTATCTAGAATGTCTCTCAGTATTCTTGGTAGGGTTTGTTTGGGTTCATGATGTTTTTCAGCTGTTCTTTGTCATGGAAGTATCTTATTTCTCCATCCATTTTGAAGGACAGTTTTGCAGGGTATGTCAGTCTGGGTTGGAAGTGGTTTTCCTTTAGGATCTGAAATACTTCACTCCATGCTCTTCTTGATTTCATTGTTTGTGTTGAGAAGTCTGCTGTGTTTCTGATAGTTTTTCCTTTATAGGTGATCTCTCTTTTCTCTCTAACAGTTTTTAGTATTTTGTTCTTGTGGTGGATTTCTGGGATGGTGATCATTATGTATCTGGGTGTAGTTTTACTTTGGTTATAGCTGTTTGGAATTCTATATGCTTCACTTATCCAAATGTCAGTTTCTCTTCTCATGTTTGGGAAGTTTTCAGCTATTACTTCTGTAAATATCCTATTGATATCATTTTGGATGTCCCCTTCTTTTTCATTTATCCCTATTAATCTTATGTATTTTTCTTTGCATCATCTTGCAGGTATTGAATTGTTATTTCCTGATTCTTTGTTTTTTAAAAGATCTTGTCTTTCCTGTTCATTGGCTGCAATCTTATCTTTGAGGTCTGAAATTCTATCTTCACTTTTGTTGAGGTGGTTTTGGCAGCTTTCAATAGCATTTTTTATTTCCTGTATATCTCTGTGAATCTGCTTTATGTATTCTGTTTGTTTCTTATAGTGTTCATGTAGGGATTCTGTCTCTTTACTTTGTTCCTCTAATTTTTTAGCTGTGTCTTCACTAGATGCGTTCACTATTTCTTTCACTGTTTTTATCAATTCTTCTTTTACCTGGGCAAGTATTTCTGATTTGAATTTCTCCATAGCTTTCCCTAGTTGCATGTTTATTTCATTTGATATCATTTCAGACATTTCAGGTGTATGGCTTCTTTTTTCTTCTATGTACTTGGCTTCTAAGCTTTCTTGGGGAGGGCTAGAGCTTTGAGCCTGCCTTTTGTTCTTTCCTTTTGTCATTTTTCTACATTTCCTTGCTTTCAGCAGTATTTCAAAGCTTCCTATGCATGTGTGGTGAATTACCTCTTACACCCTCAGTTCCTGTAGCAGCGGTGGCTCCCCACAGGCTCTTTGTTCCCTCTCAGGGTCCTAACTCCCCTGTGCAGGCTCCTGGCTCCCTAAGTTGTAAGGCAGATGCTGGGCGTGGTGGACCAGAGCCCGTGGAACCTCGGGTAGGCCAGGCTGCTGTCCTTTGTCCCACGCCAGTCTCTGGGAGGTTCCCTGCAGGTGACGGGCAGGCCTAGGGTCCCAAAACATCAGGTGGAGATGCTGGTTTTGCAAAGGTCCCAATCCCCAAAAGACCAGGCCTAGCTGCGGGTCTCCAGGAGGTTCCCTGAGGGTGAAGGGTGGGCCTACCTATCCCAAACAGTCAGGCCCAGATGCTGTTCTTTGCAAAGTTCCCAATCCAAACAACCCAGGTCAAGCTGCTGGTCTCTGGGAAGTTATCTGCTGGTGAAGGGCGGGCCATTCCCAAGCAGTCGGGCCGAGATGCCAGTCTCTGCAAGGTTCCCAATCCAAACAGCCCATGCCAAGCTGCCGGTCTCCGGGAGGTTACTTGCAGGTGAAGGGCGGGTTGGTCCCCTATCAATAGGATTATTAGTAAGATGAGTTCAATAAGAGGTTTTCAGTGAAGTTTTAATTCAATCATCAAATAACAAATGTGCCATATTTAATTCTAACGTATTGCAGAATTGATTATCCATAATTTATTCCAACATGTAGTATAAAACAGTGGAAAGCAAATTCTACTCAACTTCCTTTAATGGCATAGCAGTGCCAAACTTGCAATTCCAAGAAACAAGAGCATATCATAAAATTCTTAAGGTGAAAAAAAAATTAATATTTAGGATGTTCATTAATGGGCTCACCAGTTTAGGTTTCCTTATTTAAGTAGTCAAGGAGTTCAGATTTTGCAGCCTTGTTGGTAAAGCACAGAGTTTAGAAAACAAGGAATAATTTAACTAAGATTCTAAATAAAGTCTCAATTTTCCAAAGCCAAATACCATAGTGAAAGGAAATGCTGGCCAATTGTTAAACACAGAAATTAAATCTCTATTACCGAGGGATTCAGAATACACAAAAATCTGATGTACATATATGAACTACATTTTAGCTGTAATACGGCACATGATATGGCAGGACTGCTGGGGGTTGAGGCCACTAGGATTTGTTGGGAGATGCAAAGATTTGTTAGCTGTGAATCAGGAAATTTAATGTGGTCTACAAAAGTAAGAATTAAACCAAGATGTGTACATTTAGATTTGTGAGTTGTGTAATTTTGCTGGACAGTAAAATGGAGAACCTGTCTCCAGTTGTCTGATACACACAGCAGGAAGAATTTGGGCAAGAAAATGACAGCCCAGAACATGAAACGCTGATGGGAGGTAGAGTAATGAGTGTCTGACCTAATTGGCTGCTCAAAATACAGAACGGACTGACTTTTAAAAATGCCTCAAAACACTGTCTATGAAATATATTTTAAAAATATGTCTATGTTACAGACATATAGCATAAATACAAATAAAATCACCCCTCTATAATATCATGAAATTAGAGAATATCAAAAACAAAACTATTACCACATATCCAGAAAAGAAATAATAACTAGAAGAAAACTGAATTATAGCCTCAAGTGCTGAGAAATAAATAACTACTATCTGCAAATGAGTTTCTAATTGAAGTATCTTACAAACCAAAGAAATACACAACCTGATAAGTATTGGATATTTATTATATGCTAGGTATTTTACTTTAAATTTTTATACATATTAATGGAATCAATACAGTAGTGGTTTGAATATGTATAAAACTCTATCAATAAGATGATTTTTAAAACTAGAAATTTTTAGCAAAGAGAAAGAGTAATTTGATAACATATTAGTTTTAGTAAGACAGCTTCAAGCCACAGCCTAATATGGTAACTAAAGTCACTGATATACTGAATGGGATTAGGTACTTCCATTTATAGATTGTGATTATATGAAACCAGCATAGTACAGGGAATAAATTGTTCCAAGAAGGTAAAATGAGGAGCAACTGCAGAACAAAGAATAGGAAGTAAGGTTTTGTTTACATCATCTTTCAAGAAGGTTATTATATTAGAGACTTTGGCAAGACAGTTGTTACAGTTGTTAAAATATTAATATCTCAAAATTCTTCATGAAGAGATCATTTTAACCAAAAGTGTGAACATCTCTTACAAGTCAGAAGTTTTTCTCCACTGAACAGCAGGTATTACTAGGAAAAAAGAAACTGATAAATACATACAAATAACTATAGAGAGTATAAGGGTATATTGAAATTTTTACTACACAAAAGATGTGGGAATATTGTCAGTATCAAGGCAATTCTGAATTCCTTGATAAAGGAAGATGAGTAGAGGTTATGATAAACAAAAATTAATGAACAAAAAATGATAAAAGACAATGTCATTGAGTAAAAGAAAAATATGTTAGTGAGCATATTAAAGACAAACATCTGGAAAAAGAAGACAAGAATAAAAGCACATATCAACAAAAACTGAGTAGAAATTCATATAAATATGACCACAGAGGACTTTAAAGTAGATGATAAGTTACACAGGACTGAGGAGATAAATGGAAAAACATGTAAAATTGTTGATTTATAGAAAATGTTTCTAACTCAAACTGGAAATAAGCAGAAAATTGCAAAATTAATTTAAGAAAAATTAATAAAGATATTTAAGAAATTGGACAAAATATTTTTTAGGGCAGATGTCTAAAGGATTTAGAAATTTCAATTAATAAATAAAACATTGGGATTTTGTTGACTATAAGTTTTCTCTATGTGATTTTTTCAATGCTATTAAACTTTGAAATTAAAGTTAAGAAAATTTTGAAATACAAAATTTAAGATAATCTCACAGATGATTATTTTTTGTCTTGTATGCATTGCAAAACTTGTCCAACAAAACATTCCAAACATTATTTGAAGATATCTATGTTTTTTTCTTGATTTTTTTATTAGTATGTTTGCATGTACTAATGAACCTGGAGAATTGGTACATGTACATTATACACCTTAATTTTATTAACCCTTGCCCTGACTCTTCCTCCTTTCTCTCTTGATCGCCTTTCCATTTGCAAAATGTCTATCTCCTTTTCTCTTATCTATCTTTTATGTTGTTGTTTAAATTATTTAAACTTAGGGATGCTCATATAAGAGAAATCATGCAATATTTAAGCTTGAGTGTCTGTTTTATTTTACCTAAAATTATGTTCTCAAGGCACATCCATTTCCCTACAAATGACTCAAACATTCTTTTTTTATTTTAAAGGAAAGAAGAAGAAAAATAGAAATAATATAAATCAGTTTCTGATCATTCTAATAACAGAGAAACAATAATTATTACAATGTGTTTTCTTATCTGTGTAGTACTCACTCAGAATAAGAGGAAGATACACACAAGAGTTATATAGCTAGCTTCTCATACATCATTAAAAAGAAATATTTTTGCTAACATATTTTAGGCAATATTTCAAATATTCTTTAAATATATTTAGAAAACAAGTGGAACATTTGCTTAACTGCTTAACATTTACTGTTTCAAAGTTAACAATGGTTTGGTTCTATCATGTTGTGTCTTATTGGGATTTTAATATATGTGATAGTATAAACAAATTTTTTTATTGAAAATGAGATATTACAGTAGCCATTGATCATTTTCTGTTATTCGGTTCAGAATGCCCTGTAATTCTTTCATTCTTTTGAATGGTTTTATACTATTTTTTATGTTTGATATTATTGTATTTGAAAGTATGCTCAACTATAGCAGAGAAAGAGATATTTTGATAGCTACTGTTAATGTCTGCTTGTCTTATTGTAAAGTGCTGTGTTGCTTATGTTGTTCTGTTCTGATCTGCTTTGTTCTGCCCTCTTTTGTTTTATTCTCTTAAAAATAAAAAAAGTTAACAATGGTTTATTATATAAAACACTTAGTAAAATTCCTGTAGGAGTCAACAATTGGCAGAAGAGAGACTCTTAGGGGTAATATAAGATAGTATATTTTAACTTCATCAATAATATGGTGAGTATAGTACACATTTTACAGGAGAGGTATCATTTATGTACATTTAATTGAAAAAAATTAAATGTCAAGCAAATAATTTTTAAGGAATATTCACATTCTCAAAACAAAATTATATTCATTAGCAAAAATTAATAAACAATGAAATCAATTAAAACTAAAATAAATATGTAGCATTACACAAAGAGTACAGTGCATAGGGAAGAAAAGTGCTATAATATCACCCACATAAGAAAGATTATATATATATATATATATATATATATATATATATATATAATCAGAAAATGAATTTTACTTACATACTAAAGTCTAAAACTAATAAAGAGAAATTTCTGACACTATTTAAAACAAAAAAATCAATATTTACTAAGTCATATATTGACAGTTTAACATTTTGGTAATAAAGTGCTTCATAATTTCATTGACTCCTAACAAAGTAATTAGTACAAAAGAAAATGCATTTCTTAATATACTTTTTCCATATATAAATATGGCTGTTTTTAACCTCTCTCTAGGAGAAAGAGTTTGTATCTATCTTTAAGCAGAAGTCATGTAAGTACATTAACATCTTTTTCATTTATTTTTTTCTAGTATAAAAAATGAAATGACATCTGAAGCCACATAAATGCATAAACGCTGCTGTGAAATGTTAGGAAGGAAACATAGATGAATTGCATGAAATGAAAAGAAACAATGTGAAAGGCTGAGCTCTGTAACAAGACAAGTGAAATACTAGAGAAAGTAAAGCATCAGTATTTGTTTAAGATTTCAGAAAAGGAAGGAGAACAAATGATGAGTAGATAGGCTACAAGCGTGTTTGTGTGGAGTGAGATTATTCTTCATGATACTACAAGTAGGAACATGTGAAGCGCTGCTGTTTTCAGAATGCATAGAACTGGACAAAACAAGGGGTGAATTCTGATGTCCATTTCATGGACATGAAATGAAAAGACATAGTTAGTATTAGTTAATCAGCTTCATCAAATGAACCACATACATGCAAAATGTTAATAATAGAATATCTGTGTGAGAGGTTGTGAGGGATATATTAAATAATGGAAATCAAATATTTTTGCACAATTTCTATAGCACCAAAATGAGTATTACAATGCCCATTTTAATAAATAAATTGATATATATTTTCAAGAAAAAAGTAAGGAACTTCTTCATGAAACACCATCACGTGGGAATTTGCATTAGAGAGATGAAAATATACTCACTAGGAAGGGCTTGGTGGCAGACCCTTGTGCTTTCAGCTACGTACTTGGAGGGTGAGGTAGGAAAATTGTTTGCATCGAGGGGTTCTGGGAGAGGTATTATCTTGTAATGTCATTAAAGAAAAAAATTAAAAAGAGTTAAAGCATTTCTAAGACTGGATTGAACTCTAGGTATAGAATTTATAGTTAAGCATAGTTGTACCCTAGAATTCTCTTCCCAGCATTCCAGCCTGAACCCTGTGCACATGCACACATGTACAGGCACATACACACACTCAAACATACCTGAAGGATTAGAACAAATGATAATACTTTCTTTTCTTATGTCATTAGTAACATTTGTGCTTCTGAATATCTTGGTTATATGTTCTATAAAAAATTTTCAGACAAAATAAATTTAAGGATGCTTTTAAATAACCTTCAACCTCAGTATTTTCAAGATGTAGTGAAAATATAAACTATAAAATATATTTCTGCATACATAAAATTCTATTAAGTCAACTGGAAAATATGAGCATCTTAATGATGTTTATACATAATATATAGATATATTTCTCATTTATGTTAAGGTCATTTGCTTTATGTGTTTACTATCTTGCACTGTTGAGGGACTTTTGATATACAACTGACTTTGTTTCTTCTAAGTATCTTTGTTCATCTTTTCAGCAATGGAGATATTATCACTTCTCCACTTTATTTTCAATTAACACAGACACACACATGCATATATATAAATATATATATAAATATATATATAAATATATATATATATATATATATATATATATATATATGAATAACTAATTCTTAAGTGTTTTCTCATTCTTTTTATGTTTTAGATTATCATGCTAAAAGTTACAATATTTCCAGAAATTTTCCAAGGCCCTTCTTTGTCTTCTTTACTCTAATAATCTTATATAACCCTCCAAGGTTATCAGTTTTTAAAAATGAATGCTCTCTTTCACTCCTCACACTGCAGCATATTTCTATCTCTCTTTAGCTCTTCAACAGTCTCTTGCATTTTACACTCATTCACTTATACCACTCCCTACTCATTGGGATCTTATTGACTACAGTGTAAATGAAGGTCATAAAATATTCCCCTCTTAGTCTAACTTAGTCTCACTATCCTTCATTGGACAACAGGTTATTGATCATTTACCAGGCCACTATTTTTAAGCATATTCATCTGCATATTCAGACTTTGTGTATTAAGTGTATTATCAGTACTGTGTTCAAAACATGTTACAAGGAAATATATATTATAAGTTAATTTTTGCAGTCTAAGCTTTAAAGTCAGCCATTTCTACCACAATTCTACATATTTACAATCTAACCTATTTTTCTATTTGCATGCTTTCAATTTCTTTAATATATGACAATTGTCTTGTGCAAAACATTTTGAATTATGTTAAACTTTGGATTTTTTCCAATTAATTAATCAGGAAACCATGAGATATCTCTGCACTCTCTTTCTCTATATATGTATATACTATTATCTCTACACTGGAACTACAATAAAGGTCCTATACATTCAAGCCCCTTGAACCCCAACCCAACTCATTTTCCAACTCAACTACCTCTATATTTCTTTCTTTTCTTTAAAGAAAAAAAGTCAGAAAAGAAAATCAAAAAGCAAAAGAGATAACCAAAACAAACCCAAAACAATAACAATATAGATTTTCAAAACAGAGTAAAAGCACTTTAACAATGGTTGTTATATTGCATATTGTTCTTTTTTTCAAAAAAAGAAAGAGAAGTACACTTTTAGAAATAGAAAAACAGAAAAAAGGTAAAACAATACAAAAATTTTTTTAAAATATCATAAAATTGCTAGTTGATACATTATCCATTGTCATCTTGAAAATAATTGCCAAAGTCACAAAATCAAAGTATAAACAGTGGCTAAAACATTGACAGTGCCAATCCTTCTGTTCAATGATCCATCAGAAATTCAGTAATATGGTCATCTATCTTACACACTATACATACCATTACAATCTTTAGAGCACTTTCCTTCCCTTTCACTTTCACAACAGTTATTATACATTTTGGATCCCATTATTCTGTCAGTTTTTATTATTTTTTATACAAGAGAGACAATGTGATTTTTACTGATGTGAGTCTTGTTTATTTCACTAATGAAGATATTCTCACATTGCCTCCATTTACTTATAAAGGCCTCAAGATCATCTTTTTAATAGCTGAGTAGTATTCCACTGTATAAAAATACAACATTTTTTTCATTCACTCTGCTGCTGAAAGACATTTTGGTTGTTTCCAAGATTTAGCTACCATAAATTGTGCTGCTATGAACATGGGTGCAACATATATCTCTGTGACATGATCATTTCAATATTTCTGGAGAAACACCCAGGAGGGGAATAGCTGGATTGAATGGAACTTCCAATCTCAGTTTTTTAAGGAATCTCCATACTGATTTTCACAGTGGTTGCACCAGTGTGCACTCACACCAACAGTGGATAAGTGTTCCTTTTTCCCTGCATCATTGCCGACATTTGTAATCAGTTGTTTTCTTGATGGCAGCCATTCTTTCGGGGGTGAGATGAAATCTCAGTGGTTATTTAATTTTCATTTCTCGAATGGCCAGTGATGGTGACCATTTCTTCATATATTTATTTACCATTTTTGTATCTTCATCTGAGAACTGTGTGTTCATATCAGATACCCATTTTTGAAGAGGGTCTTTGAATTTGAGGAGTTTGATGTTTTTCAGCCCTTGATACGTTCCGGATGTAAGTCCTTTGTCTGAGGGATTGTTGGCTAAAATTCTTTCCCATTCTGTGGGTTTACTTTTCACTTCTTGGTGATTTCTTGGGAAGTGCAAAAAGTTTTTAGTAATATGACATCCCAGGTGTTGATTCTTTGTAGTATTTTACATGTGATTTGCATTTTATTCATGAATTCTTTGCTTATCCCTATGTCTCCAAGATTTCTACCTACCTTGTCCTCCAGTAGATTTAGTGTTTCTGTTTTAATGTTTAGATCCTTGATCCATTTTGACTTTAGTGTATGATGATAGGCATGGGTCTATTTTCAGTCTTCTGTATGTGGAAAGACAATTTTTCCAACACCATTTATTAAAGAGGATTTTTTTTTTCCAGTGAACATGTTTAGCCCCTTTGTAAAATAGGAGGTGGCTGAGTGTGTTTGTACTAGTGTTTGTATCTTCTAATCTGTTCCATTGATCCTCAGGTCTACTTCTTTGTCAGTAACATGCTGATTTTATTACTGTGGCTTTGTAGTATAATTTCAAGTCAGGGATTGAGATACCTCCTGCCTTGCCTTTGTTGCCCAGAATTGCTTTTGCAATTCTAGGTTTCTTCTGTTTCCAAATGAATTTTAGGAGAGTGTTCTCTAGATCTGTAAGGTGTGACAATAGTATTTTGATTGGGATTGCGTTAAATCTGTGTAACACTTTTGGGAGTATGGCTATTTTCACAATGTTGCTTCTTCCAAGCCAAGAGCAATGACTATCCTTCTATTTTCTAATATTCTCTTCAATCTCCTTTTTTAGAGTAGTATAATTTTCAGCATATAGATCTTTTACATTCTTGGTTAGGTTAATTCCTAAGTATCTAATTTTTTTAGATGCTATTGTGAAAGATGACATTTCTATAATTTTTCTCTCAAAGAGTTTCTTGTTTGTGTACAGGAATGCTGTTGATTTTTTGAGTGTTGACTGTGTATCCAGCTATGCAGCTGAATTTGTTTATTACTGTGATTAGTCTATTAATGGAGTTTTTGGAGACTTCTCTGTAGAATATCATGTCATCTGCAAATAATGATAATTTAACTTCTTCTTTTCCCATTTTTATTCCTTTTATTTCTTCCTCTTGGCTGATTGCTCTGACTCATATTTCTAGAACTACATTGAATAGGAGTGGTGATAGTGGACATCATTGTCTTGTTCCTGATTTTAGAGTGAAGGCTTTCAGTTTTTTTTCCATTTAGTATAATGTTGGCTGTTGGTGTGTCATAAATGGCTTTTATGAGATTGAGGTACATAGCAATTATTCTGAGTTTCTGTAGGTTTTTTTTTTTTATCATGAACAGGTGTTGAACTTTATCAAAAGCTTTTTCTGCATTTATTGAGATGACCATGTGGTTCTTATTCTTGGCTCTGTTCATGTGGTGTATTACATTTATTGATTTGTGTATGTTAAACCATCAGTGCATTCCTGGAATGAATCCCACTTAGTCATGATGTATAATCTTCTTGATGATTTGTTGTATTATAGTTGCCAGTATTTTATTGAGAATCTTGTGTTTATGTTCATTAGTGAGATTGGCCTATAGTTCTCCTTTTTGGTTGGGTCTTTCTGTGGTTTTGGTATGAGAGTAAAACTTGCCTCCAGGAATGATTTAGGGAGGACTGCTTCCTTTTCAATTTCATTGAAGAGTTTCATGAGTATTGGCATCAAGTCTTCTCTACATTTCTTGTAGAATTCAGCTTTGAATCCATCAGGACCTGTGCTTTGCATGTTGGTATGTTTTTGATATATTTTCAATTTCAATAACTGATATGGCGTTATTCTAGATTGCTATATCATCTTGGTTGAGCTTTGGTAGCTCATATGTTTCTAGAAATCTGTCCATTTTCTCTGTGTTTTCCACTCTATGTGAGTAGAGATTTTCATAGTAGGTTTTCATATCTTTTGAATTTCCATGAGATCTGTAGTAATTTCCTTCTTTACAGTGCTTATTGCATGGATTTGAATTTTTTCTTTCTTTTCCTTGACAAGAGGTTTATCAATTTTGATTATTCTCTCCAAAAACCAGCTCTTTGATTTGTTAAATCTTCATATTGTTTTTTTTTTGTTTGTTTGTTTCAATTGTATTAATCTTTACAATTTCCTCTCTTCTATGAGCTTTGGATTTGACTTTCTCTTCATTTTCTAGAAGCTTGGGATGTAGCATTATGTTATTTATTTGTGTTTGTTCCATTTTCTTGATGTGACTATTTATTGCTATATATTTCCCTCTTAAGACTGCTTTCATTGCATATGTTGTATCTGTATTTTCATTATATTTTAGGTATTGTTTTATTAATTCTTTGATTTCACGTGTAACCCACTGGTTGTTCAGCAGGTTGTTTTTTAATTTCCATGTATTTATGCAGATTTTACAGTTTTTTGCCATTGATTTTCAATTTTAGTACACCACAGTCAGATATTATGCATGGGATAATTTCACTCCCTTTGAATTTACTTCAGGATGTTTCATGAGTTAATATGTGGTCTAGTTTGGAGAGTGTCCCATGTGCAGCTGAGAAGAATGTATATTCTGATGTGGCTGGGTAGAACACTCTATAAACATCAACTAAGTCCATTCGCTCACAGGTTGATTCAGTTCTGTTATGTCTTTGCTAACTTTGTTTCTAGTTGGTCTATCTCTTTGTGATAGTGGGGTGTTAAGGTCTCCTATTATAATTGTGTTCTTGTGTATTTGGTTTTTCATGTCCATCAGTGTCTTATATAGTTGGGTGCTCCTGTATGTGGTGCATATATTTATAATTGTTAGTTCTTCCTCTTGTAGTTTTCCACTTACAAGTATGTAGTGGTCTTCTTTATGTCTTTTAATCTTTTTGGTTTGAAGTTCACTTTGTCTGAAAACAGAATATCTACCCCTGTTTTTTCTGGGTTCTTGTTATATGAAATACTGTTTTCCATCCTTTGACTTTTAGTCTTTGAATTTCTTTTTGAGTCAGATGTGTTTCTTGTATACAGCATATCTTGGGGTCATGTTTCTTGATCCATTCTGTCAACCTGTTTCTTTTGACAAGTTGACATCTTTTGACAACTATGGTAACACTGATATGTACTGGCTTGACTTTGCCATATTGTGTTCTTGTTTGGTTTCCTGCTTTCCTCCCTAGTTTAATTTCTTGTCCAGCCTTGTGTTTTTTTCTGTTGTTTATCTGGAGAGTGTGGTCATTTTTATCTCTTTCTAACATGTCTTTCAATACTCTTTCTAGGGTTTATTTGGTAGATATGAATTTCTTCAGTAGTTCTTTGTTGTGGAAGTATCTTGGTTCTCCATTAAATCTGAAAGAAAGTTTTGCTGAGTACATTAGTCTGGGTTGAAAGATGTTTTCTTTTAGGGCTTGAAATACTTAACTCCAAGCTCATCTTAACCTGAAGGTTTGCACTGAGAAGTCTGCCATTATTCTAACAGGCTTTCCTTGATAGGTAAGTTGTGTCTTTTCTCTAATAGCTTTTAGTATTCTGTTTTCATGCTGTATGTCTGACATCTTAATTATTATATATCTGGGTGTAGATTTATGTTGGTTATGACTATTTGGCAATCTATATGCCTCACTTATTTGTATATCAGATTTTTTCCCACACATTTGGGAAATTTTCTGCTACTACTTCTGTGAAGAGTTTTGTTATGTCCTTTGCATTGTCTCCTGCATCTTCATTGATGCCTATTAGTTTTACATTGCTTCTCTTTGTATCATCTTGAAGCTGCTGGATTTTCATTTCCTGCTTCTTTTTTGTTTTTGTAAGTTCTATCCTTTCATGGTTGCTATCTGCAATCCTGTCCTCAAGGTCTGAAATTCTATCCTCAGCTTCATGTAAATTGTTTTGCCAGCTTTTAATAGAATTTTTTGTTTCTTAGATATCTCTTTTAATTTGTTTCATGGATTATGCTTGTTTTCTACATTGTTTATTCAAAGTTTCAATCAATTTTCCATGCTCCTGTATTTTTTAAAACTATTTCTTCCCTAGTTATGTTGAACAAATCCTTTACTAAGATTGTTATTTCTGTCTTCATGTAAGACATTACTTCTAATTTGATTTCTTCTATATCCTCATGGATTTGTTTCTTTATTTCATTTGCTCTCCTTTCAGAGATTTCTGGTGTATAACCATTTATAGTCCTCTATTTTTCTGTCACCTGTTCTTGTACCTGATGGACTAGATATTTGAGATTTCATTTTGGTTTTTCATTTTGTTATTTTCACCTTCTGTTTGAATCTCTCTCAAAATGTATCCTGAAATTCATTAACCTTTGAAAGGACCTTAAGAGACAATGATATTAGAAAGGGATTATACAATAAGGATTCTATTTGCATGAGTTGTGTAGCCTTTCCTAAAACTGGTTGAGGGAAAATATTACTTCTTCAACACCTTCTGCCATGTGAGGTTACACTACAGTATAGCTTTGAAAGGAGACAAATTGGGAAGTGTTTATATTTTGGAAAAATATTTTCTACCAGCAAAAACATGAAGTGAAGGCCTACACTTGTGAATATACAGGCATGCACACACAATCAAAAATCATAATTCTGATAATTAAATGTTGATAAATTATATTAGCATGAATCAGGTCCTTACATTTCATGTGACAATGACATAATAAAATTAAGTATTTTGGAGAGAGAATTCTTAACTACTGAGAAGACTGAACTATGTATGACAACACAAAGTATTATGAAGGGTGACATTTCAGTTAGTTTTAAAAGATTTAGTTATTTAAATAGGAATTATTTAAATAGAAGTTATTTAAACATATTAGTTTTAGTTATTTAAACAGGAATTATTTAAATAGGAGTTATTTAAAAATATATTAATTATTTAAACATAATTAATATTATTTAAACATATATTAATATATTTAAACATAATTAATATTATTTAAACATATATTAATATATTTAAACATATATTAATCATATATTTAAGATATATGTACTAAATTGTACGATAAGTGCTCCTAAGGATCAACACAATCTGACCCTCAATTATCCAAATATGGAATTGAAGTAGTTTAAGGTCAGGGATAGTCATGTTATAAAAAATTCTGTCATGCAGACCAAAGGCATAGTACTAAAAATAAGGATAAGTGATGTTTTGTATTTCATAATAACTTTCCCCCATATAAGGAAGGCATTGTTACATTGCATTATGAAATATTTATAAATGTTTCAATTGAATTTAGATTATTTGTGGCTGAATATCAATACTGTGTCATTGCCTGTCATGAAAAAAACGTAAGATGATACACTTTTGACAGTGACACTATTTAAAACTAGGGAGAATATTTAATCTGTTCTTATGTAAACAATGGAAAACTGTTTTCTGCTCAATATTGTCCTTATGCTGTTTATGCTAAGCCATAGAAAAATAATTGAATACTTAGGCAATATTTTGGACCAGTGTGAGCAAAACTATCTTCTCATAACACTGAAAAGTGACCTAGCAATAGACCATAACTCATATTCATGATGATGAATGCAAACCAAATTGTTTGCTTACTAATAATTTCTTAGCAAATTAACCAAGAGGACTAATTTTTAGATGTTAATATATGTGGCCTAATTAAATTTAAAAGTGACCTTGACTTTTACACATTTTATACATCCTATACTCTCCCAAGTTTTTATTGTGAATGTTGACATTTTTCATAAGAAATGATAAATTACTTGAATGTAACAACAGCAGCATAGGATGAATACTCATAATTTAGCAATAAATTGTAATGTGCTAAAGTCATATTCAGACTGTCTTTGATTTTTGTAATTTGTTGGTCACAAAATTTAAAATTCAGATTGTCAGTTAAACACTGGCAGGAAAGTGGAGACTCACCCTACTTGTATTTTGGTATATGACTTTTTGAGACACCATTTTTACAAAATTCATTAATTATTACTACCAGATTCTTTTCTTTATAGTAGTTTCAAATCTAAGATACTTAAGAGCCATATTCAAGTCTGAAAAATTTATGTTGAACATTATGTTTACCTTAATACCATCTGTATAAGTGGCAGCTCACAAAAATATGAGTCAGTTACAACAAGTCTAAATGTCCTCACAAAAGTGTCACTTTCATGTAATATAATGAAATAAAGTGACTTCATCACAAACATTTACTGGATTACAATTTTCTAATTTTTAATAACTGGATCTTTATTTACTGCTGTATACAATTAGTTATATACAATTGTTATATACAATTAGTTAAAATTAAGCAAGAAATTCAAAATCAGTTTGACCTTAGAGTTCTGAGAGAGATGTTCATGAGATAATTTTATTGTGATTCATATCACTTCCTCAAAAGAAAAATAGTGTACTCTTTAAATAACCTTATATATAGCTTAGGTCTTAAAGATGTTTTTATTTTAGCAATGCTGAAGCATGGAAAAGATATATACTGTTCTCCAAGTCATATCTTCTATGCTAAGGATAGAATTATCTCTTTGATGTCCTGTGTAGTGTGGCATTTCATCTTCAGTAAATTTCTTTTTAGTTGGCCTTTATGTTTCGTGGGACAGTTAGTACCACCACTTAATAAACATATTGGTAATACTTTTCACCTTGATAAATAAAGCACAAAATTACATATCTGCATTTATAGTAGAAACTGCCAGATTTTTCTTTACCAATGAACAATCTGGAGACCAACAATGCAGTTTACAATGTATTCATTTTTTGCAGGTTTTTTTAGTTTGTTTCTGAAGGATTTAGCATCTATGTCAACAAAATCTGCAATTATTACAACATTAAGAATGTAAGTACTAATGCATTATTTTTCTTCAAACTGTAACTAAAAATTAATAAGTTCAGTTGTACAGAGCAACTAATCAGGGCTTCGTAAGTAATAATTTGTAGTTGCAAACGAGAAAATAACTTCTACAAATTAAAAAAAACTATGTCCTTTAAATAATAACAGTAATTCATTATATATTATACAAATTCTATTTTTGGACCTGATATAATACAAAATTATAACTTTAATCAAGTTAATAACTCATGTTCACTAGAAAAATATATTTTAGATAAGTTCTATATCTTACAGTAATTAATAATTCTCTTCTATGACTGTTTTCTCATGTTTCATGAAAATTAATACATTTTGCCCTTAATGACAGAAATCTGTGTCTTAATTTTTTTAATTTTAAAGAGCAAATACAGTAAAAATAATGATACAGAACTTCAAAACAAGATAACATCCAATTAACAGTGAGTAATATATTACATATTGTTATCTTTAAACTAGTTGCTCAGATTACAAGATGTAGACATGCAATATTAATCAAACAATATAAGAAAAAATGATTTTAATGAACAAAAATAATCAGTAGTATAAATATCTCAGATATCTTATATATATTTTTTTTTCCCTAACTTGATTCTCCTTTTACCCTTCCCAGTTGCTCTTTCTTTTTAAGCAGTTTCTTTCCCTTTCGCAGTACCTATCTCAGATTTTAGATATTATTTATTTTTTTAGCTTCTTACATTAGTAAGACGATATGATGTTTACACACAGGAGTCTGATTTATTTCACTTATGAATATGGTCTTTAACTGTATCCTTTTACACATGAAAGCCTCAAATTTTATCCTTCTTGTTGCTGAGTACTGCTCCATTACATAAAAGTACCTTTTTAAAACCATTCTTCAGTTGATGGGTATTTACGTTGTCTCCAAGATTTAGCTATTACAAATTATGCTGTTATAAACATGGGTACACATATATTACTATGATATATTTTTATTTCTTCTTGAATAATACCCAGAAGGGAAGTAGCTTGGCAACATAGGACCTGCAATTCTAGTTTTTATGTGAAATATGCATACTGATTTACACTATGATTGTACCAGTTTACATTCCTACCAGTGGAGAAAGGTTTCTTTTTCTTCAAAGCTCCTCCAGGATTTGTTATTTGTTAATTTCTTGATGATAGCCATTCTTTCTGGAATAATATGAAATCTCCATGCTGTTTTAAGTTGTACTTCTTGGATGACAAACAATGTTAAACATTTTTTCTTTATTCATTTTAAATTTGTATTTCTTCATTTGAGAAGTATGTATTCATCTCAGATGCCCATTTTTGGACTGAGACCTTTGAATTTAGGAGCCTTGATTTTTTTTTTTCTATTTTTATGTGTTCTAGATTGAAGTCCTTTGTCTGAGGGATAGTTGACAAAACTTTCTTCCCATTCTGTTGTCCTTCAACTCTGTTGGTGATTTCTTTTGATGTGTTAAAAACCTGGTAATAAAATAAGATCCAAGTTGGTTCTTGAAGTACTTCCTGTGCAGTTTGGTTTTTGTTCATGAACTCTCTGTCTATCCCTATTTCTTTAAGATTTCTACTTACCTTTCTTCCAATAGATTTAGTGTTTCTGTTTAAATGTCTAGATTTTTGATATATTTTGACTTTATTTTAGTGCATGGTGATAGATAAGCATCTAGTTTTAGTCTTCAGCATATGGAGAATCAGTTTTTCCTGCAACATTTATTAAAGAGGCTATTGTCTAGTGAACATGTTTTCCCCTCTCAACGATAAACTCACTGGGTGTGTTTTAGTTGTGTCTGTATGTTTTAATCTGTTTTATTCATCCTCAGGGTTGTTTTTTTTTTTTTTGTCACTACTGTGCTGATTTTGTCACAGTAGCTTTGTAGTATAATTTCAAGCCAGAGATTGTGATGTCTCCTTTTTGTGTTTGTAGCAGGTTTACCTTGGCTATTCTAGTGATTCCACTTCCAAATGAATTTTAGAAATGTTTTCTTTAGATTTGTGAGTCATGCTAATGGTATTTTAATCATGATTTCATAAAATCTGCATAACAGTTTTGGAAGTATGCCTTTATTTTTTGTGCAGAGGATTGAACTCATGATCTTCTAATTACCAGGCAGTCACTTAAACCAGTGAGCTAAATCCCTGGCCCCAAGTATGGGAATTTTCACAAAGTTAGTTCTTCCTATCAATGAGCTAGAGATTTCTTTTTATTTTCTGATGTCCTCTTAGATTTTTTTTCAAGATTCTGTAATTTTCAATGAATAGATCTTTTATTTCCTTTGATTCTTATATATTACATTTTTTTGGGATGCCATTGCAAAGCATGTGGTTTCCTTAACTTCTCTCAGTGAGTTTGTTTTGTACAGGAATGATACGGATTTTTGAGTGTTGACTTTCTATCCAGCTGTACTACTGGATTTTGTTATTCATTCTAGAAGTCTTTCGGAGTTTTTCGTGTCCTCTGTGTAGAGTATTATGTCATTTATGAATAATGGTAATTTAAATTCTTCCTTGCCCTGGTAAGTGGCTGTACCCTGTCAAGCTGTGGCAGCCCCAGGGTGAGAACCAGCAGCGTTTCCTGAGATCCTCTCCATGTTTGAACTTAGGGTGCTGGGAAAAAAAAGCAGCCTGCTAACCACCCTGGTAAGCAGCTGTAGCCTGGCAAGTTGTGGCCACCTCGGGGCAAGAATCAGCAGCGTTCCCTGAGATCTGCACCATGTTGGAACTTAGGGCGCTGGGAAATCAAGCAACCAGCTCACTGCCCTGGTAAGCAGCTGTGAGCCCACCTGCTCACGGGCTGAAAATCAAACATCTCATCATCCCCCCTCCCCCATCCACCTGTAGCAAATGGGAGCCAGAGATCTGAGCATCTCTTGGGAGGCTGACCATATGCAATATAGCAAATAAGATGGATTTCCTTCTACCATCTCTTTGAAGGCAAATATTTTTATCACTGTTTTGCTTTGTTCTGATTAATGATATTGCTCTATTCAATATTCTGTTTTGATAAGTTCTTTAATGTTCTGTATTTCCTTTGATTTTACTATACCTGATTGAAAGAACAACTATTGTGAAGATAATGAGACATACTATGGTACCTATGACTGTTATCCAGGTAACCTGCTGTGAAGTTTTGTATCAATTTCACGACAATGTCTCAGTTGGCTTTGTTCCATCTTGTTCTGCTGTATTTTACTACCTTCAAAATAATAAAATTTTAAATTCTCCATTTCCTATCCTCATTCCTTTTCACTGTTTTGTCTAATTGCTCTAATTAATGTTCTGTAACTATACTGAATAGGAGTGGTGATAGTGGATATATTTATTTTTTCTCTGATTTCAGATTGAAAACTTTTAGTTTTTATCTTCTTAGTATGATGTTGGCTGTCCTTTTGTCATAAATGGCTTCTATCAGAGTTAGATAAAGACCATCTATTCTGATTTACTACAGGGTTTTTAACATGAATAGATGTTGGACTTTATCAAAATTTATTTTTTATATCTATTGAGATAATCATGTGTTATCTGTCTTTGGCTCTGTTGATGTGGTGTATTACTTTTGTTGATTTACATATGTTGAACCATCCTTGCATTCTTGGGATAAATTTCACTTGATCAAAATGTAGGTTTTCCTGATGATATACTGAATTTTGTTTCCTAGTATTTTATTGAAGGTCTTTGAATCTATCTTTGCAAGGGATATTGGCTAGTAGTTCTATTTTTTGGTTAGATCATTTTTGGTTTTGGTGTGAGAGTAATACTTGCCTCAAGGAACGTAATGAGGAAAATTGCCTCCTTTGCAATTTCATTAAAGATTTTGAGGACTATTGTCATCAAATCTTCTTTAAATTTCTTGTAGAATTCAGCCTCAAATACATCATGACCTTGATTTTTCTTTGTTGTAGGTTTTTAATTATATTTTCAATTTCATTAACTGATATTGGGTTATTCAAAATATTTATATCTTCTTGATTCAGTTTGGGTAGTTCATACAGTTCTAGGAATGAGTCCTCTTCTTTTGTTTTCTCTTATTTGAGCAAAAATATCCAAAGTAGTTGTTGATGATCTTCTGATTTTCCACAGCATCTGTAGTGATGTCATCTTTTTAAATCCTTATTGTATGAACTTTAGGGTTTTTCTTTTCTTCAATTGCATAATTCCTTCTCTGGCCATTATAATTTTTTCACTTTTATTGGCTTTGTATTTGATTTACTCTTTTTGTTTTATAAAAGCTTGTGATGTAGCATTAGGTAGTTTATTTGTGTTCATTGTTTTCCTGATGTGAGAATTCAGTGATATAAATTTTCATTTTAGGATTGCTTTCATTGTGTGCTACAGATTCCTATAAACTGTATTTGCATTTTTGTTTAACTGTAGATTGGTGGGAGCCATTGATGATGGAAATTGAACACACATACAGGGTTGTGGCATGGCTGGGGCATGGCCAACCCAAGAACCAGGAGATTCATCAAAGGGCAAGATAAGGCCACAGCTGAGGACACCTGGCTCCAAGCCCAATTAACAAGTTAGAGATTATAACTTTAAGAATTTTACTCCTGTAGTGAAAGTCAACCTGGACATTTTCTCCTAAGATGCTTCTAAATTAACATAAGCTAGCTCTCCTAAATGAACATAATCTGCTATTTGGAACAGTCCCTGAACCACTCTGAGGTCTTTCTTAGTTTCTTGCATTTTCCACTCTAACCCCTTCTTGTTTGAAAACAAAATAAACAGGGGCCACCAAGAGACTTTCCTTGTCTCAGCCCATAGAGTTTCAAACTCTACTAGAGGGTTTTGATCCTCCTGGAGCCCTAAAATCATACCACTTGTCTCATTCATTTAAGCCTTTGCTGTAATCTCATTTAGAAGATTGGGGATCTTATCCTCCATAATAGATATTGTTTAATTCTTTCTGTGATGTTATTTGTCACCCACTGATTGTTCTGGAGGGTGTTTTTTAATTGCCATATGTTTATAGAGATTTTTTTTTTAGTTTATTTTGGCACTAATTTCTAATTTTATTGCACTATAGTCAGATAACACGCATGACATAATTTCAATTAATTTGCATTTACTTAACTATGTTTTATGGGCTAATATATGGTCAATTTTAGGTAAAGTTCCATGTTCATCTTTGAAGAATGGGCATTCTGATTTTGCATGGAACACTCTATGCATGTCTACAAGTCCATTTATTTACAAATTTGATTCAGTTCTGTTATTTCTTCATTGTTTTTTTTTTGTCCAGCTGATCTATATTTTTGTGACAATGGGGAATTAAGTTTCCCTATTACAACCCTGTTATTGCTTATTTGATTTTTCATGTCTATTAATTTTTTTTATATAATTGGGTGTTCGCATATTTGGTGCATATATATTTATGATTGTTATCTCTTCCTCTTGAAGTTTTCCCTTAACAAGTATGTAGTGACTTTCTTTATCTCTTTTGACCATTCTTGATTTGATGTTCACATTGTCTTCACCCTATCCCTGCTTTTTGTACAGTTTCTGTTGCATTGAGTAGTGTTTTCCATTCTTTGAGTTTCAGTCTTTGGATTTCTTTTTCAGTTCGATGTGTTTCTTGTGTACAACACATGTTGGAAATTGTTTCTTGTTACATTCTACCACTATATGTTTTTAAATTGATGAATTGAGGCATATATATATAAATATATATATATATATTTATATATATATGCATTTGTCATTTTACTTTTTTCTCCTGTAAGTTTCCTAATTTTCCCCTCTGTTTAGTCATTTGTCCTAGCTTTTTTTCCCATTGTTGTTCTTGGAATTGCTGTCATCTTTGTCTTTGCCTAAAATATCTTTCAATACTATTTGTAGTATTGGCTTGGTGGTCAAGAATTTCTTCAGTTATTCATTGTCATGGAAGTATTTTATTTCTCCTTTGATTTTGAAAGAAAGTTTTTCAGGATATACCAATCTGGGTTGGAAGTGGTTTTCTTTCAGGATTTGAGATGCAAGATGCTTCATTTCAAGCTCTTCCTCAGTTGAATATTTGAGTTGAGAAGTTGACAGTGATTCTGATGGGCTTCCCTTATAGATAGTCTATTTTGTCTAACAGCTTTACATAGTCTATATTTTTGTGTTGAATTTCTTGGATCTTGATTTATTATATGTCTGCGTGTAGATTTATTTTAGTTATGACTAGTAGGAGTCCTATATGTCTGACTTACCTGTATATCAAATTCTTTTCCGATGCTTGGGAAATTTTCTGCTTTTACTTCTACAAATAGCTTTTTGTTTCTGTTTAATGTCATTTATGTTGACAACTACCTTTTCACTGACACCAATTATTGTTATATTATTTTTCTCTGTCATTTTGCAGCTGTTGAATAAAAAGGATTACAAAGAGAGAATGAAGGAGTATTCACAGTACTTTCTGAACTTGGTATCTGGGATTGGTGGATGGGACTAATTTTCTGTGGTTGGAGTTATCTCCAGCTGTTTTAAAAACAGCAAAAGAAAGAAGAAAAGAAAAGAAAAGAAAATTATAAAGAAAGAAAAATAAAGTAAAAACAAGAAAAAATAATTGATTGAAAAGTGCTAGTTACCATGTTCTCGATATTTCCTGAGGTGGTTGCTAGTTCTGTGGTGGCCTCAGTCACCAGTTGGCTTGTATTGTAATTGTTATTTCAGACTTTTCACTAGTCTTGCCTGTCCATTCTGTGCACTTCCATTGTGACTCTACTGTGTTGCTTATAGTACTTCAGATCCTGGGCCTTCTTAAATAGTTCACTTCAGTCATAGAAGTAGAAAAAGGAAGTCACCCCTCTTACATATGTCTCACCTAGGTTCCCTTGGTGGTGGAGAAATGATGGAAGAGCACATTTTATATTTTAAGTATAAATAATAGAACTGAAATAATTTCAAAATTGATTTCAAATTTAATTAACTATCTTCTGATAGTTACAGAAATGAATATTTCCTAAAACTATTGTATTCTCAAAAAATACATAAAAGATTGGTGCCAAGGATATAGAAGAATTGCATGTTGATTTTTGTACTATAAGAACAAAGAAAACAGGCTTGATTTTTGAAAATCAGGCTAAGTATCATATATATAATATTTATATAGTACTATATGTATTAATATATATCATGATAAGTAAAAGAAACCCAGTATACAAAGCAAAAAGCTTTTTTCACTTGCATATGGTAGCTAAATGCACTGATCTCATAGAAGTAGAGTGGAATACTGCGTACTACAATTGTTAGGAGACTAGAGGTAGAGAAATATTGGTTACTAAATAAATTTAATCCATACAGTTCAGTAGAGGACTAAGTATTAATAGTCTAAAAAATAATAAAGTAACTCCCATGTACAAAATTTTACTGCATATTTCAGTGTAGCTAAAAGATAATTTTGAGTGTTCCCAATACAAAGAAACTATAAATGTTTGAGTTAATGGGCATGTTATTTACACTGATTTGTTCAATACACATTGTGTAAATATATCACAATGTCACACTGTATCTCAAAATTGTTTTTCTTTTTTATTAGATGCTTATATTATATAATATTTACATTCCTGTTGGGAAATGGGTACATGAGCTTAATGTTAATCCCACCCTTTTTTTTAGTCTTTTCTTGTGACAGGGTCTCACTATGCAATTTGAACTGTCCTTGAACTGACTTTG
Organism: Dolichotis patagonum; assembly: GCA_004027295.1. Lineage (NCBI taxonomy): Eukaryota > Metazoa > Chordata > Mammalia > Rodentia > Caviidae > Dolichotis > Dolichotis patagonum. Next base: position 23,789 of record PVJX010009433.1, read on the forward strand.
TAGCCCAGGTTGGTCTCAGACTCACAATGATCTTCCTGCCTTAGCCAACTGAGTGTTAAGATTACAGGCATGCACCACCAAGCCTGACTAATTTCTTTCTTTGTACCTTTTCCCTGCACCCTCTCCCCTCTCCTTTCATTTCTTGACCCCCTTTGTGTGTGTAATATAACCAAAACTTTAAAAAATTATAATATACTTTAATAGATCATAACTCACACATTGTCTTGAAAATCATGATTTTTCCCATTTGTAATTAATAATTAATTTCAAATATACATCTCTCAGGCATAAGATTTTTGTCATCATATTTGACATTTTATGAGTCATATAATAAAATATTTTCTGAGATAAATATCAGTTTTTAAAATACAAGATTAGAACATATTTTATCAGTGCACAGTATTTGGGATGTCTGTTTAGCTTAGTTCAGCTAAAACAGTAAAACATACAATTTTAAAACTTTTGAACACTCTTTAATAGTTTTGTAAGAGTCCAAACCCACAGTATGCTCTAACTTTCTTCCATGATGTTGCTTATCAAAATATAAAATATTGCTAAAACTAGTTAAGAGCTTAAATTTAAAAGCTGTTGTTTTTAGTTGATTTACATATAAATATAAACAACAACATGTACTAGGTAAGTAAGATTTTGAAAAGCAGACATTTGTAATACAACTTTCTTAGCTGAATTAACCTAAGCCTGGGTAATACTATGCACAGTATTTTATTCTTTCTATTATTTAATGTACTTCTACAGTCTTTAACAACTTCTTACATATATCTATTAAAAATTAATAAATATATACTAACAAAATTTATTCTATCTACTTAGGAGACAACAATGAAAATGAATAATTACAAATGTATTGCTTCAGGAAACATCATTAGACTATACCTATGTTATATTCAGAAATGAAAGGAAACCAGTATTGCATATTTACACTTTTACAAATAAAAGATATGTTTTAAAACATAATTCATTAATGCAGTGTACTGCTGCTATTTAATGTTATCCTATATTGCCCTCAAGTGTTTAGTATATAACTGTACATGTTAAATTTGACATTTTATAACCTGGGGTAAAAGTATCAATTTTAAATACTGTTGTTTTATTGTAATTATTTGATACTTCTATATTTTAGTTTTCATAAGGTCAAGCAATTTCCTTTTTTTAAGGAAACATTTTGAAATAGAAGCATGCTAATTAAGCATAAGAGAACATTCAATCCATCAACAGAAATTATAACAGCTCAAACCCACATTCACTCAGTTAAACTCATAACAAAGACAAGATTGGTCAGAAGTTTTCCCTGGCCGATAGAAGTACAACAATCTCATAAATGTGTGTAGTAATAAAGTGTCTCTACCTTTCTGAAAATCATTTTTATAAATAATTCAAAATTTTAAATTTAAAAAACAATTTTATTGAACTAAGACTTGTGTATTACATAATCTAAAGATAAACTGCAGGAGTCAACAGATTTTAGCATATTGACAGAGTTGTACAAATATCATCATGATCAAAATTAGGTCATTTTTTTCTCAAATCGAAACTTGTTCCAGGACCAGGGACTTAGCTGAGCGATATAAGCACCTGCCTGGGAATCGTGCGGTTTTGAATAACTTATTCCAATTCCTTACCCCTAAATTTCAGCAACCAGTCAACTATTTGTTAGCTTCATAGATTGTTCTATCTTGGAAATACATACTTTTTAAAAAATGGGCCGTCCTCATTACCACCATAAAGACTTTAACATATCCAAAGAAATGTAAATCTTACAAAGAGAGCTCTCGCATTGTATTGGACTGAAACCATATGCAAACAACACAAACCAAATATACTGCAATTATTTTTGTTTCCTCCTTTCTGTCTTATTGCTCTCATAATCAATTTTTCATATAAGGGTAACCAATGACAGACAAGCCTCTGTCATGTTTAATTTTCCATAAGTAGGCTATATTTGATTAAAATTACAACTGATAGTAAAGATCAATTACTAATATTGTCTATTAGACCACAATGTTTATTACTACTGAGAAGCATTTTTGAAATGCGTACAATAGGCATTATAGTAAATATTCTTTATTTTATTCTTCCTAATAAATAAAGCTTACTGGAACCATATTCACAAAGTAGTTTGTATATTCCTCAAGATATGTATGTATGTATGCATATATATATGTATATATATATATATATTTCATACATATATATACATACATAAGAATGTGTATATATATACATACGTATGTATACATATGTATGTGTATATATACATATGTGTATTCATGTATATGTATATATATACCTTTTCTATTTTTCTCAGTAGTAGATAAAATGACATGATTATTATCTTAATTACTTTTCTCCTTGCTGAGACATAATGCCTATCACCTAAAATTAAGGGAGAAAAGATTTCAGTCCATACTTGGTGGGCTCCATAAAAGAGTGACTTGGCAGAAGTACATTGCAGAGGAGAAAGAGTTTACGACCAGTAGAAGATAGGTATCATTCACACACAGGGGGTGTTTAATCCTAGCCTCCTGCCATGACTCAACACCAGTGTCACACTAATCTCGGCATCGCACATGCTGGACAAACCACCTCTGAGAAGCTCCACCTAGAACGACATGAGGTTTTGGAGGGACCGCTAGGCTAAGCCATAATAATTGTTCTTTTTAAGTATGTGTACTAGAACTTGGAGAATTCTTTACAGTCTCTATTTATAGAGTCATCACTATATGATTGCAAAGTAGATGTTTCCAAGGTATGATCTATATATTTGTTTATACTTGTAAAATACAGGAAAAAAGACCTAATTTTGACAATGTAGATGAAAATAAAATTTAAATAATAAGCAGTATATTTTACATATACATTGTAGGACTCACTAATAAGTAATTGGTAATAAAGTTGAAGTTTTATACTAAGGTATGACTTTTACTTTTAAAATGCAAATTAGGAAATAATACACAACTATAATATTATGAAAATCAACTACACAAATGACAAATTAAATATTGAAATAGGAATGGTGAATATTTTTTACTCCTATGATTTTGCACTTAAAAGAATTGATTCAGTCAGTTCTAAGACATATCTGTGTCAGTGGCTATCACTGCTCCACTATGTAGCTTAGATAAAAGTGACTGGCATGGAAGCAGTGGTTGCCACAATAACAAAGCTAGTAAGTAGAAATATCTGAATTCCAATAGATTCAAAAAGTCACACATCTTTACCCTTGAATTTATCTCCATGCCAAACCATATGCCCTCTCCAATTTTATATGAAAGGTAGTAATTTCAACTGCCTTTTTTTTCTAAAGAAAGAGGTTCATAGTTCTTTCAAAAATAAACCTATGTGTGCAAGCTAAACATTTCCTTATGGATATATTCTACAAGTATGCTTTGAATTAACCATGTGAGAGAAACTTTGCTGATCAGTAGGTGTAGGGTACTATGCTAAGACACTTCTCATCTAGTCCCAGGAAACGTGTATTTTAGCCAAAAAATAGAATAATGTACAAATTCAAATCAAAGAGAATGTGCAAAGTAAGTTAAAAATTTTTAGAATGATTGATAGTAATGATAAAAAAATGGGAGAAAATGTTAAAATGAAAATAGAATAGAAATTAGTAATGCTTTTGCTTTAAGATTGTTTCATGTGCATATATTTCTATTGATTTTAATTGATATGTAACATTTGCATATTTATGGGTTTGTGTGTTCAATATATGTATACACTGTAAAAAAATCAAATTTAAGTGTGTAGCATATCCATCAACTTATGCGTATATTTCTTTCTGGTTGAAACATTTGAAAACCTCTCTTCTAATTTGAAATATTTCAAAATGATATTATTATCACTAATCACCCAACTATGTAAAATATACTAGAACTTATTTCTTCTGTTTACATGTAACTTCGTACCTATTGATTAATCTTTCCATGACCCTCTACCTTTTCCAGTACCTGGTAAAATTTTACTACCCTTTATGATTATAAGAACATTTTTTAGATTTTTAGTATAAGTGAGATTATATTATCCAAATATTATGCAATGTTTTTCTGTGAATGCCAGGCACTTAATGAAATGTCTTCCAAGCACATTTAAGTTTCCTCAAATGCCAGGGTTTCTTTCTTTTTAGGCTGACATTTATTCTATTGGGTACTGCATATGTTCTCATTCAGTGAATTGACCAGTTACAGTTGATTGTATTTTTAGGAGATGTGGCCTGGTTATAAGAGGTGGCTTAGAGGAAGCATGGCTTATAAGGGTATACTCTTACTGCAGGCTTTTCCCTTCCTTCTTTGCTTCCAGATTTCCATGGGTTGAAGAGTTTTCTGACATATGCCCCTCCTCCAAGCCATTTCTGCTGTAAGCCAAGCAAATATGAATTTAACAAATCAGAATGTTAACACATCAGAACAGTGAGTCGAATAATCTCTCATCCTTTAATTTGTGGACAGCATGTATTATGTCACAGTGGAGAAAAAATAATTAATAATTAATGCAATTACGTTGCATTGTGTGACAATTTGAACAGATTTATAAATATGGTTACTATTCAGTTGTCTGTTAGTTAATCAAAAAGGGATTGCCTGGCAGGGGCCTGATACATTCTGGGAGATTCTGTAAAGTTTGAGTGTATGTTCTGAGAGCTAAGATACTTCTTCTCACTGACTTTGATGAATCAAGTAAATCTGAGATCCACAAATGTAAGGAAATGAATTATTTCCTCAGTGCTAAAATTTGGGAAAATAATTCAATTTGCGTATCCGTCCAAAGTCTAGGACAACCTTTTGAGTTTAGGTATTTGAGGATCTGAAACAGAGATGCACTTAAGTAGCCTCAGATTACTGGTTCTAGAAGCTATAAAATAATACATGTATGCTGTTTCAAGCCACTAACTTTGATGTTCTTTTCTTACACAGTGCATAACAAATCACACCACTCTTATTCTGTGTTTTTACATCACATCTTTTTGTGAATTTTTCAAATGTCCCTGAAGAGTTTTCTGCAGCATTCTTACATTTTGTCATTTTTCTCAATTTTCCATATCTTTACCCTTATTCCTTTGGACTATCTGAAAAGCAAATTACAATGCTGAGCAACATTTATAATACTACTTTATGTGGAAAGACTATTTAATTAAAGAAATAAAAGAATGCTAACATTTCTGAGTGCCTATATTCTGAAATTTATTTCACTTGAAAGAAATTATTTTTCTTTCCAATTCTAGGCTTTTGACCATGGTTTCTTCAAATCTTTTGTGAACAACTTACCTAAATTCTACAGTACACATAGAATTGAGCAAGTTCATAATTCTTTTCTTCACTTTAGTTCAATCTTTCAGTATTTCTTTCTATCTTTACAGTGCTGGCCTAAATTATTTTAGTATTTAATTTGAATGCTAGTACAAGGTCCTGTTCATGGGGATAAGCCATTGTCCTGACATGAAAAGCCACAGTCCCATAACAAAAATCTCCTTTATATATTGCATATTAAAGGATAAGCCATTGTCCTGACATGAAAAGCCACAGTCCCATAACAAAAATCTCCTTTATATATTGCATATTAAAGAAGATTAAATATTGATTAGAATTACCTATATTATAGTTACTGTTCCATGTGTAATTTTTATTACAGATTTCAATGGGGCTTGCATTGTTTCCTTGAAAACTCACTTAGTTTTCCTGTATAAATATCCTTGCTTGGTGCTCTTAGAGCAACTATAGTATCTGAACACTGTTTTGAGGTTCTACAAAGAAAACAGAAATAACTATTCTTGTAGTCAAAAAAAAAAAAGAATATGCAAGCCTTTTTATATATTCTAAAATTCTTTTCAGGTATTTATAATCTTAGAAATTTGTTGTTTAAAATATAACTAAAGTAGCATTTTAGGCTTGAGTGAAAAAGAGTGAATAGTTTAATTAGAAAATTTCATAACAATAACAAATAAAAATTAATTGGAATCTTTTCATTATTAATACAATAAGATTCCATTCTTAATTTCATCATGTAGGATGCCAATGATGGTCTTTTGGTTAAATAAATTTAATTTCCTAAGAGATCAAATTACTACTTTATGCATGCAGTATTTGACCACTGCACATTATTATTTCTAATTTCATACCTACTGAATTTGATTAATGATTTACTTTCATTAATTTTATTTTCAGAAAGTGGAAAGACTATAAAATGTAAGCATTTAAATAAATAAAGGAATGAAGAATTTCTGTCGTAGTAGTATATTAGTGTATTTGTTACAAAGCTAAAAATAACATTTTTTGTCTTTTTGAGACAGGATTACATTATTCAGTTCAGATTGGCATTGAACTTACTTTGTAACCCAGGCTGGCCTCAAACTTGCAGTGATCCTCCTGTGTCAGCCTCCCAAATGCTGGGATTATAGATATGTGCCATGATATTCAGTGTGAATATCAAATTTTTCAGATTTTGCTTAGGATATTTTTTAAAAATTAAAGCAATATTGAACACACTCTAAATTAAAAAGGCTAAACAGCATCTCAAAATAAAGTTTACACAGATTTTTCAGCCAAGAATATAAATGAACTTCTGAGAAAATTTTGACACAGAGTAGCCAAAATGCTAAGGTTCATGCCCATTTTTTTAATTCATCCTTATTAAACTCAAGGCATACACACCTAAATGTTCTAATAACACTCACTGAGACTTTTGAATATGTTACAGTTAATAAACTAGGTTAACTTCAAATGATAATTGATTTGTCTGCAATTCTGTATATTTTGCCATATTTTGGAGTAGAAAGTAATTGAAATTATATAAATAATTTTGAAACAAGTACTAATTGTATATGTGCTCTATGGTTACACATATGAATATACATATATGTGTCTTGGATGAACATACATGATATATATATATGAGTTCATACACACATGCAAATCTTTAAAAATTATAACATATTACTTCATCTTTTCTTCTACAACAGCAAAAAGAAAACAACAATTCATGCACTCGGTTTATAATTAATTGCTCTTAATCATTTTTTAAATTTTACTTCAGAGAGAATAAAACTAAGCAAAATAAAACAGATTCAAACCAATCAAAACGAGACAGTGTAAGTGACACAGGATTTCCAAACAAAATAATATGAAATCAACAGTGGTTACCATAATGCCTCCTGTTGTCTTCAAAATAGCTGCCCATACCTTCAGAAACAGTAAAATCTAACAGAAACAGAATAGAACCAATAAAAATAAAACAATGAATACAAGACATCAAATCCCAAATGGTTACCATAATAAATCTTATTATCTTTGAAATAGCTGCATATGCTGTCAGATACAACAAAATCACACTAGATATAACAGAAAAAAATCCAACCAAATGAAACAATGAGAATGATACAGGATTTTGAAACAAGATAATGTGGAATCAACAAAGGCCACCAGCTTCACAAAGAGATTCCCCTATACATGCTACATTGCCTATTGTTATCCTCTGACTAGATGATCAGACTACTGGATTTAGGGAGTCTACAAAGGCATTAAAAGAAAAGATAACAATCTATGCACTGATTATAATTAATTATTTAAAAAAGCAAAAAATTAAATTTTCTCAACAAAAAAGCAAAATATTGGTGTTAGCACTAGTTCCTCTGATACAACAAACAAATCTCATTAAACTTTGTATTGTTTTATTATGCTCTTTTACTTATGATTCATGCTTACCATTTACATTAAACTGATATGTATTTATTATTATGAATGATTCACATTTTTTATTATGAAGGATTTCAGAATTTCCATGAAGGCTGCAGCTGAGTTTGATTAAGTGTTACAATGTCTGATGGTTGGAAGAGGTCACAAGCATGGCAAACAATGTAAAGAAAGAGCAGTAAGCATCACTGTATGCAGAAAAATTGAAAAAATATAAACAAATATAACAAACTGAAAAAATATAAGCAAAACCTATTATGTGGTAGAAAAACTATACTAATACATTTGTTATTACATGAATTTATGTAATAATATACAGGGTTTTGTCCAAGTATATTTCCATCCTGGCTTAATAAATTAAAATCATTTCCCCTATTTACACTGTAGTAAACTTGTTTCCCTCTATTTTTTCAAAAAATAGTTTTTGTTTTTGCTAAAAAAATGTTACTTGACAATGTCAAATGTACGTCTCACTCAGTTTCATCTGAAATTTAGTTTTGTATTCAACTGACTAAGCACAGTTCTTTCAATTATCATCACATTCTCTTTTTTTTAATTTTAATTTGAAAGAGAATAAAACAAAAGGGGGCAGTACAGAGCAGATCAGAACAGGACAACATAGGCAACACAGTACTTTACATTAAGACAACTGGACATCAACAGTAACTAACACCATATCACTTACTCTGCTATATTTGAACATAGTTTCAAATACAATAATATCAAGCATATTCTTTACAATTTTCATATGGAGTTAAAGAATCAAAATTAATGTATCTTCATAATTTTTAGGATGGATTTGTAGCAGAAATTATCTTGTATCTTTTTTGTTTCATTAATTTGTTTCAAAGTTTCAATTTTAATTTATTTAGTTACTTTTTAGTCTCTTTATTTTCTATAGCTACTTCAAAATTCCTTTGGAAGACAACCACAGTGTTATTCACTATTTCTAAATGTCAACAATAAATAGTGCCTAATTTTAAAATTCACATGACCTGGCAATACATTTAGCATGATAAAACAATGATAATATCTGCTTAATTCTTTAAATTATCACAGTATGATAATCAGGTTCATGGGCAGAATTTCCATGAAAGCTGCAGATTAAGGAATATTTGGTCAATAAACACTATCTATTAATAAAGTGGTATCAGTCCCAAAATGAAACGTACAAGGAACCTGACTCTAAGATCTTAAATTGTAGAAGCACTGTATTATAGAATTATAAAGTTTAATTGAAGCACAGTAGATATGTAACACTTTTGTGGTTATTTTTCTATGGTTAAAGAATTCAAAAGGTAAGCATGGTGGCTCACATTATGCTTACTTTTGGAACTGAGGCAGGATAGTATAAATTTGGGTACTAACTGGAAAAATTAGTGAATTTCCATCTCAAAATAAAAATTAAAGCAGGGTAGGGGCACAGAGCAGTGCAAAAAGCTCTGAGTTCAATACCAAGTATTTCCCCAAAATATTGTCAATGGCAATTTTTACTAAAAACAAAACAAAACAAAACAAAAGACACTGTAAGAAAGGTAGTCTTAGTTTCCTAGATTACTTCAGTGACATAACCTTACAGTTAAAAATGAGCATTTTAAAAGTCAAACTTTAGGGCCTGGGGATTTAGCACAGCAGCATTAGCATCTGCCTTTGCAAGCACGCGGTCCTGTGTTCTATCCCTGGTGCTGATTTTAAAAAAAGTCAAACTTTATATTATAATGGTTATAAATACTATATGTGGATATAAACAAAATAAATAGCACAGTTATCAGCTAAGGTTAAATATTTCTAACATTTTAAAAATGGGGTATTTTAATATTTTGGTCCTCCAAATCTGCGAATTATCTTTGTTATCTTGTTTCGTTCAAAGGGATGTATTTGTGTCAACTTAAAACACACAAGTAGTTTTATTCTATCTATTGCTTGATTGTTACATTTTTCTATTTGCAGGTAGTTAATCATACAGGCAGATCTGCAAATATGTATTTTACCATCAACATTTACTTTATTGTAAAAATGAAAAGTATTACCAGAATAAAATGAGTTTTTGCCAGCAAAAGCATGAATTATCAGAATAAAGCATGGATACTTACCAAGCTTTACTTGTATTTCTGTGGCTTTTCAGGTTGATCAGGGAGACGGATGGCATTTTAGTGTGTTAAATTTAGAAGACACATTAAATAGCAAAGAACATCATGGAAAATAGGAAAGCCTTTCCATTAAGAATTTCAGATATAAAATGTTCTATTCAGATCCAAACTAAACCTAAAATGAGAGTGCTTTTTTTTTTAAACTTGAAATGAAAGAGCTAGAGAGTAATTAAAAGTAATTGGCATGTTATTATTCTTAAAAGGGTTCCTTTTCTGTTATAAGAATACCAGGGAACAATTGAACAGATAAAAGCAAACTATAAATGGCCAAATAGTCTTTTTGTATAATAATACATCTCTCTAGAAAAGATAGTTTAGACCTATAAAAAGTAGAGTAGGTGTATTTGCCTGACTGGCCTTGCATTTTGGCCGATCAAAGCAAAGTGAAATGTCAGATTTTTGAACTCACAGTGTTAGAAAATACACTTAATGATCAAGAAGGAATCAAAAGTGCTGTGATAATCTACAGGGAAACCAGTTGGCAGAACTTAACATTAGGATAGTGGAAAAATCCTTAAGAAGACAGAAAAAATCTTTTAAGAATTATCAGTGGCAGATTGATGCTGTTAACATTATTGATCCAATCTGGAAAGTCCTCTCTTTTTCCCTTTGTGTACCCAAATACTGCATATTTTTCCAGAATCAGATCAATATAAACTCTCATTATGAAGCCCTTTATTTACTATTTTGTTCCTCAATGAACTCTCTTGTACAGATTCCCATCTCACTCACAGTCAATAGAATGACACCCACTGCCTCAATTATATTTAGCTTCTCAGTGTAAATCAAACTCTATGAGGCTTAACCTAATTAGTCCAGTCTTAGTCTAATTGAAGCGTATGTTCTTTTATAGTTAGTCTTTGCAGAGTTTTGCCATTCTTTGTAAAGATACATTTATTTGAAGCTTTTACTTTTAATTCAACTTTTGGGGACAGGATTGTGTTTTCTTCAATTTTTATAAATTAAAAGCACAGCTCATGAAATAATTAGCATGAATGCCTTAATGCTGATTTGTTAATTAATGAAAAATGATTCTCTGTTCCTTTTTTTTCTCTATCTTTTAAATATAACAAAGCAATCAAAGATCAGGACCAAAAAAGAAGAGAACTCAAAAGAATAATTGTCCTGTCCCTTTGTGCTCTTCCTGACTCCACAGTCTCTCTGTTTCCTGTCACTTATCTATTGTGTTCTTTAAATTATTTGTAGTATGCTTTTTCCATATATAATGAAGCATGCAATATTTAACCTGTGTCTGAAGAATTACTGGCATTATTGTCTCAAGAAATGTGCTATGATTACATTCTGGCAAGGAAAACAAAAATCTTTATATTTTATTCTTCATTTTGAACAGTAAAATTATTATTATTATTATTATTATTTGGACAGGGTATAGAGTTCATTACCTTCTGTTGGCCAGTCAGGTGCTTATGCCACTAGCTAAATCCCTGGCTAAAATTGTTTTTATTGGGGGCTGGGGATTTAGCTCAGTGGCTTAAGTGCCTGCCTGGTAAGCACGAGGTTGTGAGTTCAAACCCCGGTCCAAAAAAAAAAAAGCCTCCTCTAAAATTGTTTTTATTTAATAACAAGTTCTGGCATTTCTTTCCCTCTTGGCACATGACCTTTACATTTTATCTGTCACCTCTCCCTCCATAGTGGCAGTGGTAGCTGTAGTGGTAGAAACCCTAAAAGCAGAAGTATTTAAACAGAAAAATGAAGTGGAAACTTCAGCTTTATCCCATAAAGTTCTTCTTCCTTTATATCGAATTATGTATGTCTTAGCTTCTACTCTTACTGGAAGAATTGGTCATTGTTTCCCAGGAATCTAGGACAATTATTAGGGAGATGTCTTTTTTTTCTTTCCTTACATTAGTTTCTCTGAAAGTGAGGGCTTTGTCCCCCAGGGGAGAAACCATCGAACACTTCTGCAGCTGCCGATGGTTTCTTCCACTGTAGCATCAACTACAGCAGTCTTCTATTCCATGGTCACACTGTCACCTGTTTCTGTGTGTGTCAAGTCTCTCTCTAACCTCACACTAATGAAGACCTTCACTGTTAAACCCCAGAAGTTAACTCAGAGTAAACTCTCTCTCCCAAAATTCTAAACATAATCACATGTTTGTCATATAAGCAAATGCTCGCTGTTTTATCATATAGGTATTTTCACAGGTTTTGGGAATTAGAAGATGACATGTCTTTCGGCAGCAACTAATCAGTCTATTAATTACAAAGTTGTCTTTTCCTGGTATAAAAGAAAAATCAGCTCAAACTATACAATATTGCAGGGCTTCACTGTATTTTTTTTAAATGTAGAAGGAGTTTTTCCATATATTTATAGATCATTAAAAGAGAACAAATATAGCCTGTAGACTTTTGTGTTTGTTGCCATTGTCTTTTTAAGATTTCTTTAGTACCAAGTGGTAACTATGCAATGTCTTTTTTTTAAAGGGTAGCAACAATACAGAATTTCAAGGAAAAAGGGAAAAGAACCAAAAAATAACAAACTAAGAAATCATTACTTGACAAATTACATACTGACATCTTGGAAATAGTTGTTCAAATTACATAATTAAAACATGCAAAGTAGACATTCAAACAGTGATGCTGTTAACAGTTCTCCATGATCTGACAAAAACAGCAATATAATCATCCATCTCATACACTAAAACATACATGCAATTATATCAAAAGGGCAAAATTAAACACAACAAAACAGAACAAAGTGGGTCACAAGAAAACCATGTAAGAGACATAAATTTCAAAGCTTGATAATCGGTGATATTCACTCTCTATCATATTGACTCTTGTTTTCTTCCAAATAGTTGTCCATATTGTCACATACAGAGAATTCACACAAAACAACATAGTATGGAACTGATCTGAACAGTATGAGGAGGATATTTCAGGTCTTCAAGACCAGACAATAGGGAAGCCAAGAATGGTTGTCATAGTCTCTCTCATTCTCTTCAAAACAGATGTCCATACCTTCATGTGTGTTGAACTTGAACAAAACAAAACAAGCTAAAATCCCTTTGAATAAAGAATGATAGTTTTGCTGGATTTCACATCGTGACATTATGGAGTCAGCACTGGATACTGTAGTGTCTCTTTTTCTTCAAAATAGTTGTTCATTTCAACATTCATTATATAGTTGGTTCTCATAAACTGTTTCTAAGTTCTACACATGCATGAGTCTCTACATGTATATCTATCTTTTCTTTATTGGAGGGAAAACAAAACAAAGCAAGACAAAACAAAACAATTCCTAGAAAATCATGAAGCAAAAAGTCATATAAAACCACAATACAAGGTGATCTACAATGGTTACCATGATGTCTCAGCAGTATATAACAGCATTAATAAAAACAAAGCATTGGAGATATTATAAGACTTCAAAAGCAGGCAATAATCAAACCAGAGTGGGTATCTTAGTACATTTTGTCATCTTCAGTGTAGTTGCCTGTACTCTTAGACTTGATGCTATCAATTATAACAGATTTGAATAAAATCAGTCAATACAAGATAGCACTCTAACAAACCAGATTCAAATACGATCAGTCATAATAAGACAGTATAAGTTATACAGGGCTTCTGGTTAAGTTGATAGGAAATTAAGGATGATTACCATATTATGTCCTCTTATTTTTGGGATAGCTGACCTTGTCCTCAAGTCTAGTATAAGTAGACATACTGGAATAGCATGTAATCCATTTAAGCAGAGTGATGAGAATAATGTAGATTTTAAATCTTTTTACCCCATTAACAATATCCTCTGCCTTCTTTTTTAGACAATTCCTCCCATTTCACTCCCATAGTGTACACTGCTTATTTTGGGTCCCACTGCCTCCTTATATAGAACATCTCAATGGACCCTATCTCTTGATCTATTCTACCTGTGTTTCTCTCTGTTAGTATTTTGAGAGCCTCTATACTAGAGATTATAGCCAATCTTCTCTGCCTCAATTCTGTTTCTATTTTTCTGCCATTGGTAGTCTATTTTTCTCTTCCACTACACTGTCTGCCCCCATTCACTGAGGCCTCTCTGCCACTGTTCCTGAAATGCTCACACTCTTTTTCTCTCTCTCTAAAATGTCCTTCTGTGTTTTTTTTGTAGGGTTGGATTGGTGGTCACAAATTCTCCTGGTTCCTCTTTGTCATGGAAGCATCTTTTTTCTCCATTAATGTCTAGAGAGAGTTTTGCAGGATACATCAATCTGGGTTGGAGGTTGTTCTCCTTTGATTTATTTTACTCCAAGCTCTTCTTGAACTGATGGTCTGTGTTGAGAGATCTGCCGTGATTTTGATGGGTTTTCCTTTATAGGTAATCTGTTTCTTTTCTCTGATGGCTTTTAATATTCTGCTCTTATGTTGAACTTCTCGGATCTTGATTATTTTGTGTCTGGGTGTAGCGCTGTTTTGGTTATAGGTGGCTGGAGTTCTGTATGCTTCATACGTCTGCATATCATTTCCTTTTTCTATGTTTGGGAAGTTTTCCTTAATAATTTCTGTGAATAGCCTTTGCGATTCTTCTGTTTTGACTCCTGCTTCTTCATTCACATGCTTTATTCATAGGTTGTAGATCCTCTTGTCATGCTCTAGCCTTTGTATTGTTACTACCTGCTCCCTTGTTATTTTTAAGAAATCTTCCCTTTCATGATCACACATTGCAAGCCATTGTTCAATTTTTGATAGTCTTATCTTTGGTTTCTTTCAAGCAGTTTTGCCAACTTTCTATGGAGTCTTTAGTTTGCTTGTAATCTCTTTGAATCTGCTTCATGAATTCTAGCTTTTTTTTATATTTTTCATGGAACATTTCTCTCCTTTTGTGTTCCTCCATTCTTCTGTCTGTGTCTTCTTGAGAGATGCCCAGCCTTTTTTTTTATTAATCTACTTATCTCTTGTTTAACCTGAATTAATATTTCAGTTTTGATCTCGTTTATGAGGTCCCGAAGATATCTCTTTATGTCCACTGATGCTGTGTTTGATGTTTCATGTTTGCTGCCCTCAGTCTCTTTTATATTTTCCTCTCCTGGATCAATATTCTCAGGGTTGGGGGCTGGGGGCTGGGGGCTTTTTCTTATTTTTCCCTCTCGTCATGTTTTTGGTCCCTTCCATACAAGTGTATAGTGCAATTCCCAGCCCCTTTTTTTGTTAGTTAGGGTTCTTCCGGAGCATGCAGTCTATGGGCTTCTGCCCTCTGCTGTCCACTACCAGAGAGTGAAGTGCAAGCAAGGGTAGTATACGTTGGCTCCTCAACTCCGGGCCAGTCAACCTTCTTGTGCCTTCACTGCATCAGTGTGCGCCACCCTCAGGGAACCAATTGATTTGTGACGACCCACTGGGTCCCAGCCCAGTCCAAGCAGATTCCACCAATCTGCTCTGCAAGGGGAGCAAACAACTGAAGCCGCTTCCTTACAGAGCCTGGGCTTTCCTGCCTAACTCCAATATGTCGTCTAGTTGGTTGCCTCTTTCCCACGGGAGGGTCCCATTCCCATCACTCACCACATGTTGATGCTGGTCCCCGAGAACTGCTGGGCTCCCTGACCTCTGACCTCCATGTGGCTGCAGCGCGAATTCACAGTGCCTCTGGGTGGGTCACATACAGGGCTGGTTCCAGATGAGCCGTGCATAGGGCTGTTCAGCTCCATTCTCTGGCCGCTTAAGCCAGTCACTTAGGTGCAGGTCCGGTCACTCAAGTGGATCTTGGGCACGAATTCAGGCGGCTCTGCCAGGGTGCAGTGCTTGCTGATCTTAGCTTCTCTAATGGGACCTCATATTTGAGCAGTCTTAGCTTCTCCCCAGGACCTCGTATTTGAGCAGTCTCTTTCCCTTCAGTTTCTTTCTGGATTGAGAGAGTCCATTTCCCTCTGAATCTCTCCAGTGTGTTCTTTTCTGGCATTTGAGCTGTCTCTCTCAGAGAGGCTCCATATCTTGCTACCTCTAGGTCCGCCATCTTTGAAACTCCACTATGCAATGTCTTAACTTACTCTTTTTTCAAGTGTAATAAATAATATTCAAATAATCATTATTCTACACTAAAAAGATATAATCAATATGAAAACAGCTGAACTTCCCTAAACATTTCCAGTACTGTGATATTTTATTTTTTCCCAAAGAAAAATAGGAAAAAGATTTTAATTTAGGGTAACAATTTGGAGGAATCAAACTATTTCTCATATTGAATAATCTTAATTCCTTACTTTAATATTCAATTTAGTATTATAGAAATATAATATATTAAGTAGGTTTAGCTTTCATCAAGATCATTATTTCTTGTTTTTTTGGAAAGGTTTATTTTCCTGTCATATTATTTAGATTAATTTAATTTTGAGAAAAATGTAATTTTTGCTCCAATTTCAATAATATTTCTAGAACCAAATTTCATGAGTTTCCAGTTAGTATATATATATATATATATATATATATATATATATATATATATATTACTAGAGCTTTTTTCTCTACTGCAGTGATAAAAATAGCATTTAAATATAAATGATTGTGCAATGTATTAAACAATGTTTTTGCTATGATAGATGATGTGATGAAAATGCTTTAACTTGTGAATTTCTGCAAATTTTTTAATGTGTACAACCTCTATATAGAGCTATCCATGAAGAAAAAAAAACATGATTATCAACTATGTAACTTAGTGAGAAATCACAAAGGCTTATCAATAGTTACATAGGATATGATGACTTTGCCATATTAACTTTTACTAAGAAAATAATCTCAAATGAAATATCCTTTTCCCCAAGGAAGCATTTGCTTTTATATAAGATCCAATTAATTTCAAAAAATTTATTAAATATAGTAATTAGTCCTGGGGGTACTAAAAGTATTCCCTCACTTAAACTTGAATTTGCAAAATAATAGCACCAGTAGCAACAGAGACATATAATTTCAATGTGAAATAGAAAATGAAACAGTAGTGGTACTCCTTCTGAGTTTCCAGATATGAAATATTTATTCAGGAGCAGTTCTTCAGAGAGTGATTTATTTTCTCTGTGGACATCAACAAGATCTAATTACTTTGTTCAGTAACAATAAATTGTCATTTTCAGCAGACACATCCTATTGAGTAACAAGATGATGCTATAAAACACCATTGTCAACAAGCAATTTGGAATTTATTACACTAGTCTCTTCCTCTCTTTGAATATAAAATATATACATACATGTACTAACACACATATTATACATATACATGTTATACTTTGTGTATTATATTTTAAATACAAACTACCTTTAAAAATAAGTATTGTTAGCCTATTAATATCACCACACACTAGCTCAAAGACTAACATTTATGTTAGTATAAAAGACTTGTATATTAGCATTAAAATAGACATTCAGACTAATTTTTCAGATCAAATCTGTTTTTAGTATTAAGTTAGATATTTCAAGGCTCTGAAAATATTTAGGAAATTGAGACAGAGGTAAATTATTTCCTTTTACTATTGAGATACCATATCTTTTCTTATAAAATATGCTGAAGTTTATTTACAAAGTATTAAAAATATCCAAAGTAATATTTGTATGAGTGTCATCATCACCTGTAGCTCTGGAAGTCATTTTTGACTGATTATGGCAGAGAAGGTTGTGCTGAAAAACTGGATTATTAAGTTGCCTGATTATATTAATGGTGGGTCACACTTACATTGCAAAAAATGATAACAAATTGAATGGGTTGTCTTGATTACTTTCTTCATTGCTAAGACAAAATACCTGACACCCACAAGTTAAGAAAAGATTTATTTTGTCTCATAGTTTGTAGAAGTTTCAGCTTATAGTTGCCTGGTTCCAAGGGAAAGAGGCATGGCAGAAGAGAAATAGCTCATGGTGAGGCAGACAGGAGGCAGTGATACTTCCCTTTTCTATTTTTATTCCACCCAGGCTACAAGCCTATTGGTTAGTGTGACTCACACCCATGTAGATTGTTCCTCTTCAGTAACTGCATCACCCACACCCATAATGTTGCTAAACTACTGAATATGCAAATCCAGCACCAGACATTCATGACCCAATATCAAATATACATAACTCATCACTTCTCAGAACCTATAACTTTTAGCATGTGAGACTTTGTGGGGATATCTAGATGAAAGCCATAACATGTATATAAAATGTAACATTTTTCATTCCCTTCATTACCTTTGGCAAAGATGCACCGACTCAACAATTATGTACTGCTTCAGCAAAACAAATATGCCAAAAATTACAGTCATGCTATTGAGACCTGCTTGTTGATCCAGTTTTCATAATTAACACATTCCAGGAGATTTCATCAAAGAGAATGCCTATGTAGGAATAATGATGGCAGCACTCTTGTCTCACTGACCGCCAAAAGAAGAGGAATGTAATATAGCTCACTATGGCAACTTAATGATTGATACATGTTTTAGGCCTGTGACATCTTAAAATTATTAATTCTTTTTTGAATGGCCAACTTGAACAGTCTGTAGTGCAATACAAAATGGATATATTTACATGTTTCAAAATAGTGAGATGAACACACCTAAATCAGTAGATATACTTTATTTTGAAAAATGCAGATATAAGATAACTAAGCATTTAGAATGACTAGGTGGTACCAATAAAAGGATTCTTGGAGGTTCTTATAGTAGTCTGCTCAAAGAGACATTATTAGACACATTGTACTATAGCATAATAATTTTCTAGGAACCATTTCTCCTTTTCTTCCTTCTATTCTTCTTCCTCTTCTTCTTGTATCCCGGGCAAGTGTGAAGATTCAACCCAGGGCACCATTTATGTTAAGCCAAATAATCTTACACTAAATTATACCCAAGTTTCCTCCAGTTTTTAGTAACATCAAATATTCACATCCTAGAAAAGAAAAATCTAACAAAGTAGGGATACAACCATCCTATATAACATGTCTTAGAAACCATATAAATTAAGCAGGATATCTGTGCCTTCTTATCCCCTTATCTTTACCTTTGAACTAAGAGATGACACAGTTATTGGCAAAGAGTAAGGAGCAAAATGGAAAAAATTCTATCTGTGTACCCAAATGCTCTTTGCCCAGACTGAGCCAACACTTTTATTTAGAAAATAGCAAAGCTTGAAAATTGGTAGGAGATAAAATTTCTGTAATTCAAATTTAGAATCAATAGTTGTCTTAAATCCTGGATGGTACTTGAAAATCATAAATATTTAGAAATTATAGGATAGTAATTGAAGAAAAACACTTCTAGAATAAATCTTTCTACCAAAAATAGCTCTTCCAAAATCAAATTTGATATTTATATCCTAAAGAAATTTTGATATGAGTCACAAAAATATATAAACATATATATATATATATATATATATATATATATATATATAATTATCTGATGAAGACTGTATGTCTTATCTTAGTATATATCAAGGTATTGATTGTATTCCTTTTTGCCTGATCTGTTGTTTGTGTTTTTCATTGTTGTTTTTCAAAACAGACCAATTCATTGACAACACATGAGGTAACCTGCATGATGAAGCTACTCTAACAATAAATAAATAAAATAACTAAATTAAGAAAAAACCTTAAAATAGTGGAACACTAAGCAGCAGAGTAAACAGCCTTTATGGGAGAAATAGTCCAGATGCTGGAATATAGCATTCTGAAGAAGACAAAAAGGAAGGAAGTCGGTCCTCTCAACCCAGGAAGAAACTACAGTGAGAATTGAAGCCCACTGAGAGAATTAAAAAAAAATTAAACTTAAGAAGGAAGGAGGTGGCAGCACTTTCAACTGGAGCCAGAACCACTGTGTGAGAAGCACTATTAAAACCTGGAGACACAAGGTCACAGTGAAGCTGGTGGCTGGCAAGCCCAAAGGCCTCTCTGAGGAGACACAGTGGCAGATGGGACCAGTGAACCGAGAACTGCACTGGCTGGCTGTGAGTGTGGGAGACTCAGTCCTCTTGTAGGAGTGGGCCATTGGCCAGGGGGCATTTTGGAATGGGGAAGAATAAGCTCACAGCCAGAACTGCAGCCAGCTTCATTCAACCACTCCTAGCTTGTAACAGACTGGTAGACATTGCTTGGAATGAGCCCTTCCCCTGTGCGCAGTCCAATAACCACAGCCAAGCTTTCCCTAAAGCTATCTCCAACCAACCCTGCCCGCCTGGCACATACAAACATAGTGAAGACTCCTTGCAGTTAACCAACTCAGAAGAGAGGGGCCAGCCTGCCCTGCCCCTGCTTGCACTTCAGTAGCAGGCTGGGAAAAACAGCAAACTGCAGAGATCACTAGCCAGCAAGCTTCAGAGTAATTGTACTCTGCACTCCAGTAGCAAGCTGGGAAATGCAGCAAACTGCAGAAATCCCTAGCCAATAAGCTTCAGAGTAATTGTAACCAATACAGGAAGTTCCAGGACCCCACTAATCACTTGGCCAGAAAGAACCAGGAACATGACAAGAGGAAGAAGCAAAAGGCAGTCTCTGGCCTCCAACGCAAGCAGTACTGGTACAGTAGATGTAAATACAGAAGATGTTGGGAGTCACATACCAGAAGTTTCTGAAGCAACAGCAACTGAAAGAAGAAACAAATTCATGAGGCCATAAAAGATCTTAGAACAGAAATACTATTAGAAGTAAAAGCAGAAATGAGAAATGTAATAAAAGAATTGTTATGCATCTCTAAAGAAGAAAAAAAATGGAACAATAAAGGAGCATAGAAAAAGGAGGTAAACCTTCAATGAAGAATATTTTAAAAAAATATAGAATACATGAAACAGATTAAAGACACTACCAGGAAATTAAAAACTGCATTGAAAGCTGGCAAAACTGCTTGAAAGGAACTAAAGATAGACTATCAAACTTTGAAGGCAGGATTGCAACTTGCGATTGCTAAAGAAACCATCAAGTAACAACACAAATGCTGCAAGATGATAAGAGGAGCTATAACTTAAGAATAAAAAATGTGAGTGAAGATGCAGGGTAAACACAAATGAAATAAAAAGGCTATTCACACAAATAATTGAAGAAAGCTTCCCAAGAATAGGAAAAGGAAATGATATTCAGATAAGTGAGACATACAGAACTGCAGCCAGCTATAACCAAAATACATATACATCCAGACATATAATAAAAATATCAGAAATTCAACACAAGAACAGAATATTGAAAGCTGTCAAAGAAAAGAGAAAAAATATCTAAAAGGAAAAGCCATCAGAATCATGCCAGACTTCTCGACACAAACCATCAAATCAAGAAGAGCTTACAGTAAAGTATTCTGAGACCTGAAAGAAAATAGCCTCCAACCCAGATTGATGTACCGTGCAAGACTCTCTCAAAATTGATGGAGAAACAATATGCTTCCATGACAAAGAGGACATGGGAGAGTTTATGAATATCAAACCAACCCTACTAAAAATACTGAAGAATATTTGAGAGAGGGATAAAAAAGACCATGGCTTCAGGAACAGCAACAGTGGGGGCTCACTGAATGGAGCAGACAGTGGAATGAAGGGGAAAAGTAGACAACCAATGGCAGAAAAATAGCATAGTAGAGATGAGGCAGAGAGGTTGGCCATAATCACTAATAAGGATGGCCTCAATTCTGCAATAAAAAGAAACACAGGCAGAGTGGATCAGGAGATAGGGTCAATCAAAATTCTTTATATAAGAAATACATTTAACCCGAAAGGGAGTTTGTAGAATGAAAGTCAAAGGGGAGAAAGCAATGCTCTTTGTGACAGGGAATTAGAAACAAAGTAGGGTAGCCTGCTCATCAGCTGCAGATAGGTTAGAAAGCCATGACATGTTTGTACAATGGAAAACTACTCAGCTATAAAAGGAAGATAATCTTAAGGCTCTTGTAAACCAATGGACACAGCTTGAGACCATTGTCAGTGGCAAAAAGTTTCAGAATCACTTAGGTGAATATCGGGTTGTTTCTCTAATATAAAAACTAAAAGAATTTGTGGGATCCAAAATGCACAATACATCCCATGAAAGCAAAAGGGGAGGACTTGTATAAAAAGGGAAGGCAGTGGCCATTGTTAATCTATTATCATAATTTGAAACTCATGTTGTCTTAGTTGTTCTGTTTAGTTTGGTTTTATTCTGCCTCAGTTTTTCTACTTGTATTAGATTTGATAGCATGGACAGCTATTCCAAAGATAGCAGGATATATTATGGTAACCACTTTTGATTTCCTGTTAGCTTGATCGCAAACCTTGTATTGCCTTCACTATTTTGTTTTGACTGATTTTATTCTATTCTGTTTTGTTTTACAGTATCAAGTCTGATGGTATAGACAACTACTTTGAAGATAATAAGATACAGAATGATACCCATTCTGGTTGTACTATTATCTTCTTTTGAAGTCCTATAATGTCTTCATTTTTTTGTTTTTATTGATTTTGTTCTGTACTATTTTGTTTATTTTATTATGCCTGATGATATGGGCAATTCTTTTGAAGACAACAAGAGGCATTACGGTAGCCATTATTGATCTGCTTATATTTTTCTAAGTCATGTACTATATTGATCCTTTTGTGTAGTTATATTTTATTTTATTTTAAGAGAGAAAGAAAAGAATATTAAAAAAGACAAAATAGAAAAATTGAGAAACAAAGTGGAATACAGAATTTTTTAAAAAATCATAAAATTTATAGTTGATGCAATATATATTGTCATCTTAACAATAGTTAGTTACAAAATCAAAACATAAAATGTGGCTAAACACTCAAACATTGACAGTACAAACTCTTCTTTTCAATGATCTAACAAAATGTCAGTCATATGATCATCTATCTTACACACTATACATACTATTATATCCTTTAGAGCACTTTCCTTCCCTTTCATTTTTATAATATCTATTATAATTTTTGGATGCCATTGTTCTGTCCATTGTTATTATTTTTTACACTAGAGAGACAATGTGGTATTTACTACTGTGAGTCTCATTTATTTCTCTAATAAGGATATTCTCAAGTTGCCTCCATTTACCTATAAAGGCCTCAAGATCATCCTGTTTATAGCTGAATAGTATTCCACTGTATAAAAATACATTTTTTATACACTCTGTGGTTGATAGGCATTTTGGTTGTTTCCAAGATTTAGCTATCACAAATTGTGCTGCTATGAATGTGGGTGAACATGTATCTCTGTGACATGACCTTTTCAATTTTTCTGGGAAAATACCCAGGAGGGAAATAGCTGGGTTGAACAGAACTTCCAATCCTAGGTTTTTGAAGAATCTCCATAACGATTTCCACAATGTTTGCAACAGTCTGCAGTCCCACCAACAGTGGAGAAGTGTTCCTTTTTCCCCCACATCCTTTCCAACATTTGTTATCAGTTGTTATCTTGATGGCAGCCATTCTTTCTAGAGTGAGATGAAATCTCAGTGGTGTTTTAATTTGCATTTCTTGAATGAACAGTGATGGTGAAAATTTCTTCATATATTTATTTGTCATTAATATATCTTCATCTGAGAACTGTGTGTTCATCTGCGATGCCCATTTTTGGAGTGGACCTTTGAATTTTGGGGGCTTGATGTTTTTCAGTTATTTATATGCTGTAGATATAACTCCTTTGTCTGAGGGATTGTTGGCTAAAATTCTTTTCCATTCTATGGGTTTTCTTTCACTTTTTAGTGATTTCTTTTGAAGTGCAAAAACATTTCAATAATATGAGATCCCAGTTGTTGATTCTTTGAAGTATTTCCTGTGCAATTAGCATTTTATTCATGAATTCTCTCCATACCTCTATGTCTCCCAGAATTTTACCTACTTTGTCTTCCAGTAGATTTAGTGTTTCTGTTGTAATATTTAAATCCTTGATACATTTTTACTTTAGTTTAGTGTACAGTGATAGGCATGAGTCTATTTTCATTCTTCAGCATGTGGAAAGCCAATTTCTACAACACCATTTATTAAAGAGTCTATCTTTTTTTCCAGTGAGCATTTTTATTACCTTTTTCAAATATAAGTTGGTTAAGTGTCTTTGTGGTAGTGTTTGCATCTTCTAATCTGTTGATTGATCCTCAGGTCTAATTCTTTGACAGTACCATGCTGATTTTATTACTGTGGCTTTGTAGTATAGTTTTAAGTCAGGAATTGAGATACCTCCTGTCTTGCCTTTGTTGCCCAGAATCACCTTTTCTATTCTAGGTTTCTTCTGTTTCCAAATGAATTTTAGGAGTGTTTTCTCTCGATCTTTAAGCTATGTTAATGGTATTTTGATTGAGATTGCATTAAATCTGTGTAACAGTTTTGGGAGTTTGGCCATTTTTGCAATGTTGGTTCTTCCTAACCAAAAGCAAGGAATACCCTTCCATTTTCTAACATCCTCTTCAATCTCCTTTTTTAGCATAGTATAATTTTCAGCATTTAGGTCTTTTACATTCTTAGGTTGATTCC
This sequence comes from Dolichotis patagonum, assembly GCA_004027295.1. Lineage (NCBI taxonomy): Eukaryota > Metazoa > Chordata > Mammalia > Rodentia > Caviidae > Dolichotis > Dolichotis patagonum. The sequence continues at coordinate 48,021 of PVJX010009433.1, forward strand.
TAGGTTTTTCATTATTTTAGATGCTATTGTCAATGGTGATATTTCCATAATCTGTCTCCTAGTGAGTTTTTTGATTGTGTACGTGAATCCTATTGATTTTTGAGTGTTGACTTTGTATCCAGCTATGTGGCTGAATTTTTTAATACTTCTAGTAGTCTTTTAATGAAGATTTTGGGATCTTCTATGTAAGGTATCATGTCATCTGCAAATAATGATAATTTAACTTCTTCTTTTCCTATTTTTATACCTTTTATTTTTCCCCTTTGTCTGATTGCTCTGGATAATATTTCCAAAACTATGTTGAATAGGAGTAGTGATCGTGGACATCCTTGTCTTGTTCCTGATATTAGAGTGAAGGCTTTCAGTTTTTGTCCATTTAATATAATGCTAAATGTTGGTTTGTCATAGATGGCCTTTATGAGATTGATGTACATACCATCTACTCCGAGTTTCTGTAGGGCTTTTATCATGAAAATGTGTTAGACTTTATCAAAAGCTTTTTCTGCATCTGTTGAGATGATCATGAGATTTTTATTTTTGTCACTGTTGATTTGTAAATTACAATTATTGATTTGATATGTTGAACCATCCCTGCATTCCTGTAATAAATTCTACTTGTTCGTGTTTTATAATCTTCTTAATGATTTGCTGCATTATATTTGCCAGTATTTTATTAAGAATCTCTGCATCAATGTCCATTAGTGAGATTGGTCTATAATTCTCTTTTTTGGTTGGATCTTTCAATTCTGTTATCTCTTTGCTGAATTTTGGTCTAGTTGATCTATCTCTTTGTGACAATGGGGTGTTAATGTCTTGTGTTACAATTGTGTTCTAGTGTATTTGGTTTTTCATGTCCATTAGTATTTGTTGGGTGTTCCTGTATCTGTTGCATTTATATTTATAATTGTTCTTCCTTTTGTAGTTTTCCACTTACAATTATGTAGTGGCCTTCTTTATCACTTTTAATCCTTTTAGGTTTAAAGTTCACTTTGATTGCAAACACATTAACTAACCTGCTTTTTTCTTGGTTCCTGTTGCGTGGAATATTGTTTTCCATCCTTTGACTTTTAATCTATGAGTTTTTTTCTGAGGCAGATATGTTTCTTGTATACAACATAATGTAGCATCCTGCTTCTTGATCCATTCTGTCAACCTGTTTCTTTTGATAGGTTGAATTGAGCCCATTTACGTTTATGGATTTCACCAATATGTACTGGCTTGACTTTGCCATGATGTGTTACTATTCTTGGTTTCCTGCATTTTTCCCTTGTTTAATTTCTTATCCAGCCTGGTGGTTTCTTTCTGTTGTTGTTCTGGAGATTGTCGTCATTTTTATCTCTATCTAGCATGTTTTTCAGTACCCTTTCTAACTTTGCTTTAGTAGACATGAATTTCTTCAGTTGTTCTTTGTAATGGAAGTATCTTGTATCCCCATTAAATTTGAAAGACAGTTTTATTGGGAACATCAGTTTGGGTTGAAAGTTGTTTTCTTTTAGGGCTTGAAATACTTCACTCCAGGCTCATCTTAACTTGAAGGTTTGTGCTAAAAAGTCTGCTGTTATTCTAATAGGTTTTCCTTAATACATGAGTTGTGTCTTTTCTCCAACAGCTTTTAGTATTCTATTTTTATGCTGTATGTCTGAGATCTTAATTATTATATGTCTGGATGTAAATTTGTGTTGGTTATGACTGTTTGGCATTCTATATGCCTCACTTATTTTCATATCAGATATTTTTCCCAATGTTTGGGAAATTTTCTGCCATTAGTTCTGTGAACAGCCTAGTTACACCTTTTGTGTTGTATCCTGCATCCTCACTGCTGCTCATTAATCTAACTTTGTTTCTCTTGGCATCATCTTGAAGCTGCTGGATTGTTATTTCATGTTACTTTGTTGTTTTTATGATTGCTTTCTGCAATCCTGTCCTCAAGGTCTGAAATTCTATAATCAGCTTCATTTAAATGGTTTTTCCAGCTTTCAATAGAATTTTTTTTCTTGGATATCTATTTTAATTTGTTTCATGGACTCTGCTTATTTTCTGCATTGTTCATTCAAAGTTTCAATTTTCCATGCTCCTGTATTTTTTAATCAATTTTTTTCTAGCTATGTTGAGCAACTCATTTACTGAATGTGTTATATCTGTCTTTACATAAGATGTTATTTCTAATTTTAGTTTCTCAATAGCCTCATGATTTATTTCTTTACTTCATTTGCCATCTTTTCAGAGAAATCTGGTGTATGACTTTCAGAGTCCTCTGTTTCATTTTTGCCTTTTCTTGTACCTGATGAACTAGATGTTTGTGATTTCATTTTGCCTTTTCTTTTTGTCATTTTCACCTTTTGTGAAAATATTTGGTCTTTCAATCCCAACCATAACTATTGTCCATAGTGTGAATTTGAGGGTCCTGCTGTGTGGTTGATGTTTGTCAAATTGCTGGGTACCACAGTGAAAAGGAGAGCCAGTCACCTGTATTCCTCCTACAGGGCCTGTTGGGTGAGTCCTATAGTCTTTCTGGGTTGGCTAGGCTAGAAGTATTGATGTAGGTCAACGCTTAGTTCCTGCCTTTGTTATATCTTCAGGTTGTTGCAGCTCCCCAGATCTCCCTGGCTACAGTGTTTTTGTCAGCTGAGACCCTACTGTGTCACTCAGGAGCTCCTAAGTTCTTTTAATTTTCTCTAAGTTGTTTGGGGGGAGTTATTGGCGCACTCCTCAACCTGTCTGATTTTCTCTGTGTGGAGGAGATTACTCACTCTCTTGCCAGGTTCGCCAAGGTCTTACAGTTGGAGGGAGTTTCACTTTCTCTCCTATTTCCCCACAGCAGACATGTATTTTAGGGGCAAACTCACTACACTGACTGGAGCCTGATGTGGTCTTCTGTTTGTATGAGGGGTTTTTGAGTCCCTCATCCAGCCATCATGGTAATCCACGGTAGTCAAAGGTTCTGGGAAAAGGGGTTGGAGCCAAAGATCAAGTGCAGTACTAGGTCCAGGAGGCAAGTAGGTTCCCCAAAGGGCAGGCCTAGCAACAGCAGTCTGCAGTGGCCCAGGCCTGTCAGAGGCTTCCAGGATGTTCCTGGCATGTGGGAAGGCCCAGTGGCAGCAGTATGAGGGGCTCAGGCATGCAGGGGCTTCCCCCTCTTTTGTTTCGATTGACTCTGCTTTGTTTTGTCTCATTTGGTGTTGTTCTCTTCAAAAGAAAAAAAAGAAAAAAAAAAGAAATAATCTCATAGACAATTGCTTCATAAATCCAACTTGACTATGTTTTCTATCTGCTTGTTTTTGTCAATTATTTCTAAAGTCCCCTGTTTTGTTTCCTATGACATGTTATTTTTAGCTTCCTGTTCATTTAATATTGTTTACACAAAAAAATATTAAATGGCCTGGCTACAGTAACAACTTTATCTAACATAATGTACTTGAAAACAAAACCACCATACAAGTAAGTTCTAGAAGTTATGTGTGAACATGCAAAATAAGGTCCCAACCGGCAAACCCTGTCGTGGGTTGGTAAATCACAGAAATTGTTCATCAGGAACAGGGAGGCCACATGGTTGTGTTTTCTAACTTGCCTGCAAACATGAAAGCATTTGCCAATAAAACCCTAAAAATAGCTTAGTATTTTAGCACAAGTCAAACAAACAATAGATTGTACTAAATTGAAGTGGAAAAAATAGAGAAATAGTGGTGAGTCACGCATTTTAGAAAATTAAAGCCATCAAGTTCTCCCAAACACTCACTATATTATTGCTTTATTTACCTAAAGGATTCTATAATATCATAGAATATTCTGAAATATATTAGAACAGAAATCATTCATCTTAAATTAAGTGCTAGAGAATACACAAATATAAAGAAAAACAGATTACATAAAACTAATTTTCTTTATTTGTAACCACATATTTTTCTGACTTAAATATGAGAGATGAATATTTAGTTATAAAAATATTAAAAGATGTTCGTCATTGCCAATCATTAAGATCATCATTCATTGTTAGGGTTTTTTTTTTTTTTTTTGTCTTTTTTCTTTTTAAGAAAGAGTCTCACTATGCAGTTCAGATTGGCCTTGAGCTCACTTTGTAGCCCAGACTGGTCTGGAACTTGCAAAGTTTCTCTTGCCTCAGCATCCTGAGTGTCACCATGGCTGTCTTATTACGAGATACCTTATACTAAAATATGTCTATTATCAAAGCACAATAGATTAAAAAAAAAAACAACTATTGGCAAAGTTGTGGAGTAATGAAAATCCTAGTACATTTTTCCTGGCAATGTATATTGGTGCAGGCACAGTAGAAAATAATATACAGGTTCATGAAGAAATTAAAAACGGAACTACTATATGATCCAGCCAGCTTTCTTCTCAATGTAATCACAAGAAAATAAAATCCCTGTCTTAAGAAGATACCTGCATTTTTGTGTTCTTTTCTGCACTAAGAGAAATATACAAGATACAGAAACAACTTCCATATCCACAGATGAATGAACAGGTAAGGGAGGGGTATGTACAATACAGTATTATTTATCCTAAAGAAAATCTTTGCCATTTGTGATTATATAGAGCAATCTTGAAGCTATTATGTTACATAAAACAAACCAGAAATAGTTCATTATCTCACTCATATTTGCAATAAAAGTATCTCAAATACATAGAGATAAAGAAAGAAACAATCTTCACTATGTTTGTAATTGCATGAGGCAAAAACATTAGAGATGAAAGTCAAAATATACAAAATAGGGAATTATGAGATGAACAAATTCAAAGATTTAACACATAGCATGGGAATGAAAGTTAGTAAAATTGTATTGTATTAGGGATATTTGTTAAATAAGTAAATCTTTAGCTAATCTTGTCACACACAGAAAAGTGACTTTGTGAAATGATGGAACGTTTACCTTTTTATTTAAAGCTATTATTTTAATGTCTAACATGTCCTCTAACACCAAATATACACAATAATTTTAACTGTTAAAAGTACTATGCTGAGCAAATATTTGATTTTTCAATCTTTCATTTATTAAAATTATCTCTTTGCAATAGCAGGTTACTTGATGGAAGAATGTTTTCTAGCTATTAATAACAATTAAAATTTTTGGTTTCATAGTTTCACAAAAACTGTAGAAAAAAAGTAGAAAACAGTTTTTGGTGATTATTTTAGTTATTATTTTCAATGAAAAATTTCTTTAATCTTAGCAAATATCACATAATCAGAATAAATGATATTTTACTTCATTTCATCTGGAATTGATAATTATGGTTATTTCAAACTATTGTCAACTCAGAATTTTTTGATTACAGCAAAATAAATGTCCAAATATATGAAAGAGAAGTGTTAAATAGAAGATAAAATGATTCTTTTGTTAGAGGAAGCATTTGCAGAGTAATACTTCTGATTCAATTACTTGTTCTTAGTTCCAGAAATTTCATTACAGGAGCATGTATTTCACTATCAATTAACTCAGTTACAAAACTGATCCATTTCTCACTAATTGTAGACATCTATTCCACTGTACCTTGTTTTAATGAGGATAAAAGCTGAGGTTAATATCTATTGCCTCAATGCATATATAATCTCATTATACATTTACATTTAATTTATCACATATACAAAAGATGAACATACTTGTTATTTCCTATTATTAAATATTTTACCAATACATAGCAAATATCATTTTAAAAACATAACTGTCTTAGTTAATTTTCTCTAGAAGTTTCTGTGACAAAATACCTAACACCCACAAGTTAAAGGAGGAAAATTTATTTAGCTTACATTTTGTAGAGGTTTTAGTCTATAATCTGCTGGCTCCAAGGCAGTGTGGTATGGCAGAGGGACAATAGTTTATGGCTGTGGAGGATAACAAAAGCAGCAAGAGTAAAAGAGAGAAGCAGGCCTCTTTTTTTCTCATAGTGTATGAAGGTTGCCCTCCCTCAGGTAAGTGTAGCACTTACACTCCAATCCCAGAAGGAGACCTGAACAATCAAAAAATCTAGATTTAACCATCCTTGAAAACCTCCCCCTCATGACCACACAAGGCTTTGGTGGACTATTTATTGTCTAATATGGATATATATATATATATATATATATCACATACGTATATATGTAAGAATGAAAAATTCTTCACCAATGAATGAACAATTTTATACAATTCAAAATAAAATTCATATCATTTCATTTTTGAGCATTCCAAAAATATTTAATCTGGCAACTCATTTGTCATTTTTTAATAAATGAAAAGTAAGAAGAAAATGTTGTGAATGATGAAAAGTTCACATTTTGTATTCATAGAACATATCTGTATTTTAATACTTTGCATAAAATTCTATTCACAGCCCAAGCTGGGAAAAAAAATAAATCTAAAGAAAAAGGCAAAGATCTACTTTGTAAAGTAAAATATTTTGATAGAATCATATTTAAAGAAAGAAGAGAAATCAGTGTGTGATTTCATATGATTACATATTTTTATAAGCTATTATGGAGGAAGCACATAAAAGCTTCCTGCTGCTGAGAGGTTAAGATTCAGAGGCAACCTCTATACCAAAAAATTCTACTGTTTTTAGCAAAAATAAAAACAAATTATACAGTAAGTACACATTTTTATATATGAAATTTTAGAAATCTTTGAATATTTATGAAGAAACCAACTTCATTATGGTTAAGGAAATCTAAAAATACTTTAAAACTTTGGGAACATTAATTTTGTAATAGTGACTACTTAACATAAAAGCACATGGAAACAGTTAACTGTAAGAGAAAACAATTTGTAAACAATGTTTACTAAAGTTAGTAAAACCCCAAATATAGTAAATAGATAAGTAATGAAAACAGAATACTACTTCTTAATAATTTCATACATTTTTGAAGCTGTTGTTTGATGAAACAACTATATGCAGAAAAAACAGAACACTTTCATATTTTTATTAGCACAATTTTAATTTACAAAATGATATATGTCATTGGGACCTTTTCATATGTGCACAAAGCATACACTGGTCCGATCCACATAACCCTTCCCTGCTTTCTGCTTTCTCTTCCCTGCCCTACTCAATTCTCTTCCTCTTCTCTCATAATCTACTTTATATTTTGGTGTTGTCTCTATTTCTCTTCTAGATTCAACAAATTAAACATATGATGCTTGCTGAGTCTGCATCTTTTTGCTTAAGAGGCTGATGTCAGTTCCAAATCTTTTCCTGAAAACGATATTTTATCTTTTTCTTTATCGCTGAGTAATACTATATGCTATCTATGTATAACACTTATTTCATTGAGAAGACCTGGATTTACTCTGTAACTTAACTACTGGGAATACTGCTGCAATCAACTTGGGAATGCAAGTACCATGATAAAACTTAAATTTATTCATTTGAGTGTATAAAAAGAGGTGGTAAATCTGGGTCATAGGATGGTTCTGGTTTAAGCTTTTCAAAAAACCCTCCATCCTGATTTCCATTGTGGCCAAACTAATTTACTTACCTTGTACTAAAGTTTGGTTTCCCTTGCATCCTTGCATCTATTATTTTTTGTGTTCTTGGCAACAGTCATTCTAATTGGCCTGAGTGTTGAACATATTTTCATAAAATTATTGAACATTTGTACTACTTATTTTAAGAAGAGTTTGTACAGTTCATTTCTCTATTTAATGATTTTTGTTCATTTGTTGTGAAATTTTTAAAGTTATATATATATTCAGTATATGTCCTCTGAAGAATTGCCAAGTATTTTCTTTTACTCTCTACATTGTGGTTTCTTCACTTTAATAGCATTATGGTTTTTCTTTCTTTTTTTTTTTTTTTTTAGTACCTGTTTTCAGTGGTTAGTGGGCCTGTTCCTTTTGGAGATGGCACACACCTTTTCTTTCTTTTCCTTCCTTCCTTCCTTCCTTCCTTCCTTCCTTCCTTCCTTCCTTCCTTGCTTCCTTCCTCTAGCTTCTTAATCTGATGTACATTTTGTTGTGCAGAAGTTTTTTATTTGATTAAATCCATTTGATGATTCTAACTTTTTTTTCTGAGCTGTTTAATTCCTATACATAAAGTTATCACCTAGTTCTTCATGTCAACATGTTTTTCAGTAAGTTCTTGTCTGGTTATTTCAAAGTTTTGGGTTTTAACATGTGTTTATTCTCAAGTCTTCTGTTCTAGTCTACTTGTGTGGTCTGTGCTTATTTTTACACCAGTACCTTGCTATTTTTGTTATCATGCCTTTTAGTATAATTTGAAATTGGATTTTGTACCTCCAGCTCTGGTCTTTTTGTTCAGAATTTCTTTGGTTATCCACAGCATTTGATGATATCACATGAATTGAAGGACAGTTTTTTGTAGTTCTGTATGTTGATGATAATTGCAGTTGTATCTGTAGATTTGTTACAGTAGTATGTCACTTTAACATTATTCATTCTCCCAATCCATGAAAATAGAAAATTATTCAAATCTCTAATGTGTTCAGTTTCTTTCTTGAGTGGCTTATGTTTCTTACTGAAAACTTTCACCTACTTCATTGGATTTATTCCTATGTATTTGTTTTTGCTTTGTTCTGTTTTTGAGGCTTTACAAATGGTACTTTTGTCTTTTCCACAGCCACAATACTGGAATAAAGAAAAGATACAATTTACATTAATTTTTTACTTTGCTACCTTGCTGAGTTTGCTCTCAAAGGTATTTGCTGGAACCTTGGAAGTGTTTTAGGTATAGAATTAAATCTGATAATTGGAATAATTTGAATTTGTCTCTCTCTCTCTGTATATATATACATATAATCTATATATAGCTATATATTTATAGTTATGTATATGGAGAAAGTTAACTGATATATTGACCACTTTATAATATAATCAATTATTATATTATAGTATAATAGTAATTACATTTCTAATATATCTATATATATCTATCTATATCTATCTAAATCTATCTATATCTACCTATCTATATATATATATATATATATATATTTGTATCTTTTTCTGGCTAGATTTTCCAATGCTACATTGAAAAAAAGTGGTAATTATGTACTCTCTCTTCCCATTCATGATTTATTAAAAATGACTTCACTTTATTCCCATTATGAGTTTGATATAGTCTTAAAAATAATGGGATAAGATCCTTCAATATCTACTTTATTAAGGGCATTTATTAGAAAGGAATGCTGGATTTCTCAAAGTCTTTCTATCTACTGAGGTAACCATGTGATTTTTATTCTTGACTCAATTTATGTGGAGCATTATATAAATTGAACCGCCAGATTTCCTCTGAAATAAATCAAGTTTGAGCATGATATAATTTCTTTTAAAGATTCTGTTGCATTTAGTTTAAGTGTTTTTTCTTGAAAATATTTGTATCAATGCTTTATTTGGGTTTTTGTCTTTAACAGTTATCAAGATGACACTGACACTGTAGAATGAGTTTCTTTCTAGCTTATAGAATAAATGGAAAGTAATTATAATGTTAGTTGCTGAGCTAATGTCTGGAAAAATAGGTTTATTCAGTCCGAGGCTGATTTCTATTAATAGACTTTATTGCTTCTCTAGTTGCATTGTTTGTTACACATTTGTTTGTGTTCCTTACATTCTTTGGTTAAATTTTATTTTGTCACATGGATCTAAACATCTATTCTTTTATTCTAAATTTTCCATGTTTTATAATTATAACTTTTCAAATTAGTCTCTGATGATTCTCTGGATTTTAGTGATATATGTTTTTATATCTACTTTTATTTATTTATGTATCTATGTATTTATTTACTTTATCTATCCTAGCTTCATTAAATTGCATTTTTTCTTTTGGAAAGTTAACTTGTTTAAGGGTTTACAGTCTTGCTTACTTTTGCAAGAAAAAGTCTTCATTTACTGTGTTCTTTGTATTATTCTTCTAGTCTTCATTAATGTTAGCACTATTATTCAATACTTCTTGTTGAATTTTTATTTGTGTACTGTTGATTCATTTGAGATGGAGATTATTTATTTAAAATCTGTGTGATATTTTAAATATAAGCACACATATCTATAAACTTCTTTCTTAGCATTTCCTTTATGGTTTCCTGCAGATTCTTTTATGTTGTGTTGACATTTTCATTGGATTCATGGAACTTTTTAATTTCTCTGAAAATTAATTTAAGGACTCATGACTATTTAAATATGCTTTTTAGTTTTTATGCATTTGTATACTTGTGTGTTTTCTCTTGCTGTTCATTTTTAGTTTCATGTTATTGTGATCTGAGAAGATGAAAAATTGTTTAATTTTCAAACATTTGTTACACTTCATTAATTGTCTAAAATATGACATTTTGATTTTGGAGAAAGTTTCATAACATACTAAAAATAATGTGCATTCTGGGGTTTCTTGATGGAATAATTTGCCAATATATGTTAAAGTGATTTTATCTGGAGTAAAGGTTAATTCTGATGGTTTTTTATTGCTTATTTAGTTATCCAAAAGAACAACCTTTTGGTGATAGAGGTGTACTAAAGTCACCTATTGTTTTTGCCTAAAAAATCTGTCTTTAACCCTCTCCAAAAATGGGCATCTGAGATGAACACACAGTTCTCAGATGAAGATATACAAATGGCAAATAAATACATGAAGAAATGTTCACCATCACTGGTCATTCTTTAAATGCAAATTAAAACTATATTGAGATTTCATCTCACACTGGAAAGAATAGCTGTAATCAACAAAACAACTGATAACAAATGTTGGTGAGGCTGTGAGGAAAAAGAAACACTGCTCCACTGTTGGTGGGAGTGTAGACTGGTGGTTCAACCACTATGGAAATCATTATGGAGAATTCTCAGAAGAATAGGATTGGAAGCTCCATTCAAACCAGTTATTCCACTCCTGGGTATTTTCCCAGAAAAACTGAAAAGGTCATATCACAGTGATATATGTGCACCCATTTTTATAGCAGCACAATTTGTAACAGCTAAATCTTGGAAACAACCAAAATGCCCATCAACTGCAGAGTGGATGAAAAACATGTGATATTTTTATACAATTGAATATTACTCAGCTATGAAAAAGATGATCTTGAGGCCTTCATAGGAAAATGTAGACAATTTGAGACTATCCTCATTAGTGAAATAAATAAGAATCATATTTATAAGTATCACATTGTTTCTCTAGTGCAAAAAGTGATAAGAACTGTAGGAGTAATAAAACACAAAATTCACAATTGCAAAAGAAAAGAAAGGAAAGTGCTCTAAAGGATATAACTGTGTGTATGTTTAAATGTGTAAGATAGATGAATATATTACTAAGCTTTAGTTAGATCTTTGAGAATTGTTTTCAGTCTCACTGCTTGAATGTCTACTTTGTATGCTTTAATTTTGTAACTTGAACAACATTTCCAAGATAACAGTATGTAACTTACCAAGTAGTGATTTTTTAATGGTTTTTTTTTGTTCTTTTCTTTTTTATCCTTTGGAATTATGTATTGTTACTACCCTTTTTTCTGTTTTGTTTAGTTGTGTTTTTTAAAAAAATAAAATTAAAAAATTTCTGTCTTTAATTTTGCTTTTTTCTACAAAATTTTGTCCACCAACATTGAACATGTATATACATTTATAGATGTTATATTTTCCTGATGGTTGTATATTTCATTTGTATGAAGTGACCTATCCTATCTTTTCTATACTACTTAAATTCTGCTTTGTTGAATCAGTATAACTACCCCTAGTTTTTGGATTTCATTTGTTTTGAATAACATTTTTCATTCTTTCACTTTCATCCTATTCATGCCATTACAGATGAGTTGCATTCCTTGCACACATGAATAGTTGTGTCTTGTTTTTAATTCAAACTATCAACTGATATTTTTTAAATTGTAGAATGGAGTCCATTTAAAATTAATTTTTTTTAGTGGAAAAAAGCAAATCAGAAAACAGGGTAGAAATAATTCAGAATTTCAAAAGAAATAACAGTAAGAAATGACTGTATGTAACAATTTCTTTCATTGATGTTCTAATGCTTTACTCTTTAGAAATTCTTATTTTCTTGTCTACTTTTCAATTGAGGTTTATTGTTTTCTATGCTCTCATTGGTTTTAATATTCCTCTTCTGTGTGTAGGATTCATTTAAGGATCATCTGTAATTCTGCCCCTGGTGGTGGCATATTTCTTTAGGTATGCTCATCTTGAGAGACCTTTAGAATGCCTTTGATGTGAAGTAAAGCTTTGGATAGTCTACTAATCTTGGAAAGCAGGTATTATCCTTCAGGGCTTGAAGTAAATAATTTCATTGCTTCTGGGTCTTGAGTGCTTGTGCTCAGAAATCTGTTATTTTAATTAGTTTGCCTCTAGTATTATGTGGAATGACTACTTTCTGTTCTTTTATGCTTCTTGGCTGTATTTATTTCCATAGTTTTGTCTTTTTCTCTATGTGCACCCAGAGATTCTGCTCTACATTCCCAAATAGCTTCACAGATTCTTGATCAGGTAGTTGTTCATACAGTTTAGATACCATTTTGATCACCTATGGCCAAGGGTAATGTCCAAGCCAGAATGTATACTCTTATACAGCAGAATGAAGAAGTAAATAAAGCACCGAGTTCTGTGCTGTAAGTCAGCTACAATGAGAACTCAGCGAGGTCATTGCTGGCCTCAATCTAGGAATTTGTTATACCTGGCCCCCTTCGTGAACTACATGAATTGGATATGCCAGGTCACCACAAAATGTGAGGCCAACAACCACTCCATCCTACAAATTCTGAGTTCTGCTACCTAAATTTCTCAGATCATATGGAATTGACCATCATCCTCTCATGACAATCTCCCATGTCCATATTCCATCCAGGAAGTGATACAAGGTTTTTCCAGGGACCCAGATTCATAATTTTTTTTTTGTTTTTCTGTCCCCAAAGTAATTTAGTTCCAAACAATAGGCCCTCTCTTAAGACGCTTCTGAGTTATACCACATCAAGGTATGATGAGAATTTCATTAAATTTCTTTTTCAAAGAAAGCCTGCAGAGCAGGAAAAGTCACTTCCAGATGACATAACTGCAATGAATACAAAAACCTGTAAGAGCAGTGAGTTTCTTCTACAGCTGGGACTAC
>PVJX010009434.1:0-61056 GCA_004027295.1 Dolichotis patagonum
ACAACAAATGCTGGAGAGGCTGGGGGGGGGAAGCAACTCTTCTGCACGGTTGGTGGGAGTGTAGACTGGTGCAACCACTGTGGAGGTCAGTCTAGAGATTCCTCAAAAAGCTGGGTTTAGAAGTCCCATTTGACCCAGCTATTCCACTTCTAGGCATATTCCCAGAAGAACTGAAAACATCAAGTCACAGTGATATATGTGCACCCATGTTTATAGCAGCACAATTTGTAATAGCCAGATCTTGGAAACAACCTAATTGCGCATTAACTGAGGAATGGATAAAAAAGTTGTGGCATTTGTATAAAATGGAGTACTACTCAGCTATAAAGAATGATCACATTGAGATATTTATAAATAAATCGAGACAACTTGAGACCATACTCATAAGTGAAATAAACCAAACTCACATGTGTAAATACCATATAGTCTCCCTAGTATGAGAGTTGATAAGAGTATATAAGACTTAATGGTAATCATGAGTTCCCATCTCATAGCTTTGAAGCCTTTCAATGTTTTCATTCATCAGTTGGAATGGTTTTATTCTGTTTTGTTTGACTTTATTATGCATGATGGTATGAACAGCTGTTTTGAAGAAAACAAAACATTATGGCAGCCATTGCTGATTTAATATCATCTTCCTTAGAAGTCCTACCATGCTTCCACTCTGCTATTACCATCAGTTCTATCATGTTGTGTCTTATTGGGATTTTAATATATGTGATAGTATAAACAAATTTTTTTATTGAAAATGAGATATTATGGTATCCATTGATCATTCTCTGTTATTCGGTTCAGAACGTCCTGTAATTCTTTTATTCTTTTGAATGGTTTTATACTATTTTGGTATGCTTGATACTATTGTATTTGAAACTATGCTCAACTATAGCAGAGAAAGAGATGTTTTGATAGCTACTGTTAATGTCCGGTTGTCTTATTGTAAACTGTTGTGTTGCTTATGTTGTTCTGTTCTGATCTGCTTTGTTCTGCCCTCTTTTGTTTTATTCTCTTTAAAATAAAAAAAAGTCAACCCTTCAATCTTTAGGATAATACTCTGTATAAATTTTATATGGGTGATACTATAGAATACTAAATTCTTATATTAGACAAGAACTGAGACTCACTGTACTTGATAGACAGATGTATTATGTCCCAGGAATATGAAAATGAAACTAATTTCGATCTCAAAATACCATCTAACACTGGTGAGTGAAGATACCATTCTTCCCTTTGTGGATTTATGGAATCCTAATGGATTTATGGAAAGCATGCACTCTTTCAGTCCAACCCTCAGTTTCCACAGTACTTCACCCTCTTTAAGCAGATCCTTGTGGGCCCTTTGGAGTTTTGATCTGTGACTGCTTGAGGTCCACTTTCTTTCTTTCTGGGCTTGCTATTTACCAACGTATGCAGTATATAGTCCCACAGTGGAGATGAAAAATACGCAAACAATTCCATTTCCCCAACTCTTTTCAAACAAGGCAAACCTGCAATAAACCCTGTGATCTGAGGTGCCTGCTCAGCAGGCTTTGTCTTTGGTATACAGAGGTCAGGGACCCCAGCTTCACTGGTGCTCTATCCCTGGTACCCAAGGAGAGTCCTTTCTTCTCCTTCGATTTTTTTCCCCTTTAAAGGTAGACTGTGACTTTGAAGGACATGTAATTTACCATCTAAGTCTGTACCCCTCTGAAAGTAAAAGCATGCTCTAAAATAATTAGGGTTAATGTAATGTTTGAAACATTTATTCTTTGACCAAAAAAGTAATTTTACTGTGTTGAAAGATATATTAAATAGTTCTTTCAAATAGTTCAAATATAAAAAAATTCTAGTAACACTATTACAAAACTGAAAAACTCAGGATAGAGGAAGAAAGAAAACATAGCAGATTTTTAGGGCATTGAAACGAGGTAGGACAGGATAACTGCAGATGCATGTCATTATATGCCATCAAAACTCACAGGACAGACACCAAGAGTGAACCCTAGTGTGAACTATGGACTTTGGCCGATAATATTGGGTCAAAGTAGCTTATCCACTATACCACTGCACTACAGATACTGGTAGTAGAAGGGCCAGTGTACATGTGGAGAGTGGGCATACAGAGATTCTCTGTATTTCCCACTCAACTTTACTATGAACTTTTAATTGCTAAAACCAATAGTATCTATTTTTAAAAATCCACAAATGCTAAGCCAAATGGGATACTGAAACAACAGAAGTGGTAATTTGGGGTCTATAGACACAGTAACTATAATCCTCATCTGTGATCTGTAAAAGAGCAAATAGATTTTTTTTTTTTAGTCTCTTAAGGCACAAGGCTATTTGTACCCCTTGCTCTGAATTCATTGCTAAGCATCCTGAAATGGAAGAGAAAGTGCTCAGGAGATGTATTCTTTCTGCTGCATGGAGTGATGTGGGAGACCTCAGCCCTCCTCCGCCAGCTCGAGACTAGGCTGGCAAGGAAGACACGCGGCCAAAGCACTGGGGCACAACAAGACACATAGCTCCAGGTGACGAGCTGCTCTGCCACGCATCAGCCCTGCCCATCCCTTTCTTACCCTTAACTTCTTCTAGCCTTCCCAAGGGCTCAGTCTCTGTCAGGAATCAGCACATTTCCATCTACTCCTTCGTGTTTTTCCAGTGCTTACAGGTGAGGGCTGAACTCACTGCCTCCCCACTGGGCTTTGTGTCACCCACATTTTTATTACACAACGGGTGCATCACTTGCTCTTCAGAGATACTAGGAAATACAGAGTTAACAATATTCCAGTATCAGCAAGAAACATCATACCATTCATTTTTATTTACTATCTGCTTCCTCTCTCTAGAAAGGAGGTCTATGAAAAAAAACAATTTTATCAGTTTTACTCACTGTATCCTCAGTACCTAGCACAGTGGCCAACAGATAGGAGATGCTCAGTGAGAATCACTGAGTGAATGAAATAAAACACCAAAATCACAAGTATTTATTGAGTCCTTGGATATACTAAGGGATAAAATATACATCCCTCTTCTCAATGAGAACACTCAAAGAATACATCACATTAGTTCATTAATTTTAAAAAATTACTGAGTACCTACTATGTGCTTGACATTGGCACGCAGAGAAAATCACCAGGCTCCTGACTTTAATGGAATTTATATATTTTTAAATAAATTTTTAAGGGAATAAAACCAAGCAAAATGAAACAGAATAAAACCAAACATATAACTTATTTTCTGTCACATCAACCCAGGGGTCTATCAGGCAATAAACGTGATACTGTATCACTGTCATTTCCAAGGTAACAATTTTCAATGCAAGTAATTCCCTGAAGAGACGATCAGTGGGTAAAGAATTGTATCCAGGCTTCCTGGTAACATTCTCATTGCATCATTCAAAACCTAATTACTCCTCCGCCAGCAGAAGTAGTGGAGAGACCTGCAGTCTCTTTTGGGTACATTCTGGAAAGACTCTGCAGAGTAACAGGTCCCCAACAACGTTCTTACCCTTCGTTCTTTCACTTGTCTATCCATGCTTGGATTACACAGACAAGTTTAATCACAGACTGCAGTGGGGATGACCAAGGCAGTCACTCCACTGGGAAGTAATTAAGCTGTCTTTGTTTATCTTCTGCTCTGGGAGTAGGAAAACAAAGGCTATCATTTGAAATACAGTTAGAAACCTACCAATAGTTAAAAGAAAGGGAGGAATGACCATTTAATTACTTTAAGCCACAGAAATGTTCTTTTCTTTTTAAAAATGCATATTGCCAATATTCCTCATACATTTTGGACAACGTAGCTCTTCTGGGCAATTCAGAGAATTATGGAGTTTCAGTCTGAGTTTGGTACATGTGGCCAGCAGATGGCAGTAGAGAGCAAACTACGCATTTATACGGGAAAAGGCTCAATGGCTAAGACCAAATTCTTACCAGGCCTTTTGTCCTGGTTTTATATTTAGGCCAGAGAGTGGGAAAAGGCACCCTTTTAACCTGCTACAATCCTAAAGCCTGGGATGGGGAAGTTCTGGTCTATGAATACCAAGCACAGACCTCATTCATAAAGGACGCTGTTAATTTTCCACTAATTGAATAAAATGAATTTATAGCCCAGCCCCAGCCACTCCTAGTTGAGAGTCACAGCAAACGAAGAACACTATAGCACTGCCACTTCACATAACTGTGAGGCTCTGACACAGTTAACATGACCCAAAGTCTGGCACTTAGTAAATTAATCAATATGTCATTATTATGTTAACCAACCAGTCTTTGTACCTTGTCAGGGTTTCTCCATTAAGTTTGTCTCAGCGTACAGCAGTTTGCTAAATGTGCGGTCAGAGCTAGCCTGGTAGAGAGTGCACCAGGAGCTATGGTGTCGCTCTTGCACTATCACTTACTGCTCTGTGTTACAATGTATTTGTGGGTTAAAAAATTTTTTTTTTATTTGCTTGTGTTACAGACTCACAGAAAGCAAGGTTATAGTCCAACACACAAGGTCAAAACTATTAAGGGAATAAAGTAAACGGCCCTTCCCCCCCCTAATTTATCTGGCCCCAGAGGGGAAAACTGACAACAGAATAGGCCATGATAATTAATAATGTTCCTAAATCCTCTGCACCAATGGGTGAAAATATAGTGAATAACAGAGATGAGAGAGTCCCAACTCTTTCTGTGTATCAGAATCTATATGGACTATTTTATTATTTCTTAAATTTTTTTATTTTAAAGAGGGTAAAACTAAACATAACAAAACACAGCAAAGCAGATCAGAAGAAAACAGTGTAAGAGACACAGATTTCAAAGAAAGACAATAGGAGATGAACATTAGCTACCATAATGTCTCTTGTTTTCTTCTAAATAGTTGTATATATCTTCACATACAATGAATTTATACAAAACAAAATAGAATTAAACTGATTAGAACAGAGTAATGAAGGCATTACAGGCCTTCAAAACCAGACAATAGGAAAATGAACAACGGCTGCCATAATGTCTCCTGTTCTCTTCAAGATAGCTGTCCATACCTTCATGTATGTTGAAATTAAACAATACAAAACAGACTAAAACCACTCTGAACAAAGAATAAAAGCATTACGGGATTTCACAGCATGACAATAGGAAATCAGCACTGGATACCATGTCTCTTTTTCTTCAAAGTAGCTGTTCATTTCATCATGCATAATACAATCGATTCTTGTAAACTGTTTAGGAGAAGTCTAGGCATGCATAAGCCTCTGTAGGTACATCTATCCTTTCTGTATTCAAGGGAAAAACAAAACAAAACAGATTACTAGAAAAACAAGGAGCAAAAGAACAAATAAATAACAATAGCAAAGAGCCTAAAATGATGATATAGGCCTTAAAAACAAGGTGGTAGGAGCATAACTAAGGTTGTTATTTTACATAGTGATCTTCAAGAGTTACTCAGATCACCAGACACTAACATGCAAAATTGTTCCAATCCTATGAATGTTAACAGTTTTGTTCCAAGAACTTACATAATTTGTAGCACAATCATCTTAGCTATCCTAAGCGTGTTTATACAAATTTAGATAGTTTTTCTATTCCTTTCCTTTCTCATTTTCCTCATTTTCCCTGATATTATTTTCTCCCCTTTGAGCAGATTCTTACCCTTTCACTGTATTTATTGAGCTTTTTGTATCTTATGTACTCTTACCATTTCTTACACTGGAGAGACTATATGGTATTTACACATGTTTGTTTGACTTATTTCACTTATGAGTATGGTCTCAAGTTGCATCCACTCATAAATATCTCAATGTGATCATTCTTTATAGCTGAGTAGTACTCCATTGTATAAAAATACCACATCTTTTTTATCCATTCCTCAGTTGATGGGCACTTAGGTTGTTTCCAAGATCTGGCTGTTACAAATTGTGCTGCTGTAAACATGGGTGCACATATATCACAGTGACTTGATGTTTTCAGATCTTCTGGGAATATGCCCAGAAGTGGAATAGCTGGGTCAAACGGGACTTCCAATCCTAGCTTTTAGAGGAACCTCCAGAATGACCTCCACAGTGGTTGCACCAGTCTGCACTCCCACCAACAGTGCAGAAGAGTTCCTTTTTCCCCACAGCCTCTCCAGCATTTGTTGTTGGTAGTTTTCTTTATCCTGGCCATTCTTTCTGGAGTGAAATGGAATCTCAGTGTGGTTTTAATTTGCATCTATCTAATGACCAGTGATGCTGAGCATTTTTTCATGTATTTATTTGCCATCTGTATTTCTTTCTCTGAGAATTGTGTATTCATCTCAGATGCCCATTTTTGGATTGGGTCTTTGGATTTTGGGGGTTTGGTTTTTTAAAATTCTTTATATGTTTTAGACAGAAGTCCTTTGTCTAAGGGATAGTTGACTAAGATTTTTTTCAAAATTCATGGGTTTCCTTTTTACTCTGTTGAAGATTTCTTTTGACATGCAAAACCTTTTTAATTTGACGAGATCCCAGTTATTGATTCTGTGAAATATTTTCCGTGTAGTTTGATTCTTGTTCATGAGTTCTCTACCTACCCCTATGTCTTCAAGATTTCTACCTACTTTGTCTTCCAATAGAGTTAGTGTTTCCATTTTAATATTTAGATCTTCGATCCATTTTGACTTTAGTTTAATATATAGTGATAGGCATGGGTCTAGTTTTAGTTTTCTGCATATGGATAGCCAATTTTTCCAGCACCATTTGTTAAAGAGACTGTTGTTCTTCCAGCAAGCATGTTTGGCCCCTTTATCAAAGATAGGGTGGGTGAGTTTGATTGTAGTTGTAGCTGTATATTCTAATCTATTCCATTGATCTTCAGGTCTGTTTTTATTCCAGTAGCATGCTGATTTTATTACAGTAGCTTTGTAGTATAATTTCAAGTCAGGGATTGTGATGCCTCCTGCCTTGCTTTTGTTGCTTAGTGTTGCCTTTGCTATTCTAGGTCTCTTCTGGTTCCAGATAAATTTTAGGAGTGATTTCTCTAAATGTGTGAGGTATGCTAGTGGTATTTTGATTGGGATTGCATTCAATCTGTAGAACAATTTTGGGAGAATGGCCTTTTGTTTGTTCTTCCTATCCATGAACAAGGGATGTCTTTCCATTTTCTGAGGTCATCTTCAATTTCTTTTTTCAGGGTGTTATAATTTTGCCTGAACAGATCTTTCACTTCTTTTGTTAGATTGATTCCTAAGTACTTCATTTTTTGGGATGCTATGTGAAGGGTGTGGCTTCTCTTATTTCTCGCTCAGTGATTTTATTGTTAGTGTATAGGAATGCTATTGAATTTGAGTGTTGACTTTGTATCCAGCTATGTTACTGAATTCAGTTACTATACCTAGAAGTCTGTCAATGGAGTTTTGGGGGTCTTCTATGTAGAGTATTATGTCATCTGTGAATAATGATAATTTAACTTCTTCTTTTCCTATCCTTACTCCTTTTATTTCTCTCTCTCTTATCTAATTGCTCTGACTAGTCTTTCCAGCACTATATTGAATAGGGGTAGTGATAAGGGACATCCTAGTCTTGTTCCACCTTACCTTTGATAAAAGGACCAAACATATTCACTGGAAGAAACACAGTCTCTTTAATAAGTGGTTCTGGAAAAACTGGCAGTCCATATGCCAAAAACTAAAACTAGACTCATGCCTATCACCATGTACTAAACTAAAATCAAAATGGATCAAAGATCTAAATATTAAAGCAGAAACACTAAATCTGTTGGAAGACAAAGTAGGTAGATGTCTTAAAGACACAGGGGTAGGTAGAAAATTTATGAGCAAAAATCAACTGTCTCTCAGAAAAAGGACTTGTGTCTAAAACATATAAAGAATTTTTAAAAACCAAACCCCCAAAATCCAAAGACCCAATCCAAAAATGGGCATCTGAGATGAATACACAGTTCTCAGATAAAGAAATACTGATGGCAAATAAATACATGAAAAAATGCTCAGCATCACTGGTCATTAGATAAATGCAAATTAAAACCACACTGAGATTCCATCTCACTCCAGAAAGAATGGCCAGGATAAAGAAAACTACCAACAACAAATGCTGGAGAGGCTATGGGGAAAAAGGAACTCTTCTGCACTGTTGGTGGGAGTGCAGACTGGTGCAACCACTGTGGAGGTCAGTCTGGAGATTCCTCAAAAAGCTAGGATTGGAAGTCCCATTTGACCCAGCTATTCCACTTCTGGGCATATTCCCAGAAGATCTGAAAACATCAAGTCACAGTGATATATGTGCACCCATGTTTATAGCAGCACAATTTGTAACAGCCAGATCCTGGAAACAACCTAAGTGCCCATCAACTGACGAATGAATTAAAAAGATGTGGTATTTTTATACAATGGAGTACTACTCAGCTGTAAGGAATGATCACATTGAGATATTTATAAGTAAATGAATGCAACTCGAGACCATACTCATAAATGAAATAAACCAAACTCACATGTGTAAATACCGTATAGTCTCCCTAGTATGAGAGTTGGTAAGAATATATAAGACTTAATGGTAATCATGATTTCCCATTTCATTGCTTTGAAGCCTTTCAATGTTATCATTCATCAATTGGAATGGTTTTATTCTGTTTTGTTTGACTTTATTATGCATGATGGTATGAACAGCTGTTTTGAAGAAAACAAAACATTATGGCAGCCATTGCTGATTTAATATCATCTTCCTTAGAAGTCCTACCATGCTTCCACTCTGCTATTACCATCAGTTCTATGATGGTGTGTCTTATTGGGATTTTAATGTATGTGATAGTATAAACAAATCTTTTTATTGAAAATGAGATATTATAGTAGCCATTGATCATAGTTATTTGGTTCAGAATGTCCTATAATTCTTTCATTCTATACAATGCTGAATAGTACTCCATTGTATAAAAATACCACATCTTTTTTATCTATTCCTCAGCTGATGGGCATTTAGGTTGTTTCCAAGATCTGGATATTACAAATTGTACTGCAAAATAGTATTACTCATTTTATACAATGGAGTACTACTCAGCTATAAAGAATGATCACATTGAGATATTTATGAATGGATGCAACTTGAGACCATATTCATAAGTGAAATAAGTCAGACTCACATGTGTAAATACCATATAGTCTCCCCAGTGTAAGAAATGGTAAGAGTACATAAGATACAAAAAGCTCAATAAATACAGTGAAAGGGTAAGAATCTGCTCAAAGGGAGAAAAATAATGTCAGGGGAAATGAAGAAAAAGTAAAAGGAAGGCAAATGAAAATATATATAAAATTATATAAACACTTAGGATAGCTAAGATGATTGTGCTACAAATTCTATAAGTTCTGGGAACAAAATAGTTAACATTCATAGGATTGGAAGAACTGTGCATATTATTGTATGGTGATCTGAGGAACTCTTGAAGAATATTATGTAAAATAACAACCATACTTATGCTCCTACCACCTTGTTTTGAAAGCCTATATTGTCAGTGTTTTGGGCTCTTTGCTATTTTTATTTGTCTTTTCTGTTTCGTGTTTTTCTAGGAATTTGTTTTGTTTTGTTTTCCCCTGTAATACAGAAAAGATAGGTATACATGTAGAGAGACTCATACATGCGCAGACCTTCTCATAAACAGTTTATGAGAATAAATTATATAACGCATAATGAAATGAACAACTACTTTGAAGAAAAAGAGACACTAATGTACCCAATATTGATTCTGTAGCATCATGCTGTGAAATCCAGCAATACTATTATGCTTTGTTCAGAGTGATTTTAGTCTGTTTTGTATTGTTTAATTTCAACATACATGAAAGTATGGACAGATATTTTGAAGAGAATGAGAGATTATGGCAGCCATTGTTGACTTCCCTATTATCTGGTTTTGAAGACCTATAATGTCTTCATCATCCTGTTCTGATCAGGTGTGTGTGTGTGTGTGTGTGTGTGTGTGTGTGTCTGTGTGTGTGTGTCTGTGTGTGTGTGTGTGTGTGTGTGTGTGCCAGAGATTGAACTCACAGCCTTGTGCTTGCCAGGCAGGCACATATGCCACTGAGCTAAACCTCCAGCCCCTGTTCTGATCAGTGTAATACTATTTTGTTTCATATGAATTCATTGTGTGTGAAGATATGGACAACTATTTAGAAGAAAATAAGCGACAATATCATAGACAGTGAAGATCTCCTGTTGTCTTGCTTTGAAATCAGTGTCTCTTACATTGTTTTCTTCTGATCTATTTTGTTCTGTTTAATTTTACCCTCTTTAAAATAAAATTTAAAAAAAATTGGATAAAAAAGTGGATATTTGCATGCAGAAGACTAACACGTGACCTTATCTCTCTCATAGTGTACAAACATCAAGTCAAAATGGATCAAAAACTTAAGATCTTAAGACTCTGAAATTACAAGAATAAAATACAGGGAAAATACTTCAAGACATTTGTATAGACAATAATTTTCTGCAAGGACCCAAAAAGCTCTGCAAAAAAAGCAAAACTCACAAATAAGATTGTCAAACTGAAAAGCTTCTGTATCACACAAGAAATAATCAACAGAATGAAGAGACAACCTACTGAATGGGTGACAGTATTGCCAACTATTCATCTGACAGAGGGTATTCAGGATATATAATTCAAAAAACTTTAAAAACCAAAGAATCCAATTTAAAATGACAAATGATCTAAACAGATATGTCTCAGATGAAATGGCCAACACATATGTGAGAAAATATTCAATATTATTAGCCATCAAGGAAATTCAAATCAAAACTACAATGAGAAACCATCTTATCCTAACTAGATCAGCTCTTATTAAATATATAAATAACACATTGTGAAGATGTGGGGATAAAAAAACTCATTCACTATTGGTGGACAATAATTAGTATAGCCATTACAGAGAACAGCAAGGAGTTTTCTCAAAAAACTAGAAACAAATCTACCATATAATCCAGCTCTCCCAATTCTGCATAGGGATAGGGATAGGGATAGGGATAGGGATAGGGATAGGGATAGGGATAGATAAGAAATAGCCAAAGGAAAGGAACTCAAAATACCAAAGATATGTCTAAGGACTATACACAATAGCCAAGACATGAAATAAGCCCAGATACCTATCTACAGATGAATGAAGAATATGTGGCACTGTACATATACACAGTACAATATCATTCAACCATAAAGGTGACTGAAATTCTATCACTTCCCAGTAAAATGAACAAACACGGAGACTAGTATGTTAAGTGAAATAATCCAGAAAAAGAAAAATAAGTAGTTCTTTTTCATATATGGAAGCTAAAAAAGAGTTGACCTAAATGTAGAATAGTGATTGAAGAGGATGGGAGGGGGGTGTATGTGAAGGTGTCTATAAAGGAAGGTTGGATTTGAACACTGCATGCTACATGCAGGCATGGAAATACCACACTGAGCCCCATTAATGTGTACAGTTAATATGTGTTAACCAAAATAAAAAACCAAAAGAGAAGAAAACTACCTGAAATTCATATTTGTAGAGTTTCAGGGAAAAAATGATCAATAATTCCAAGGACTCAGCCATGCACAGGGACTTCTTGCACATGGGGCTCTGTGCAGTTGCCCAGTTCTCAGACCCACGAGGCCACGCTGACTGGGGACCACCGAGGCTGTTTGAGGACTAAACAGATCCTGTGCGCAGCGTGCTTAGCACAAAGGCTTCTGGAGCTTCTGTGAGGCCACTCACAGACACTGGCAGGGCCGCTCCTGAGCTCACCCTCAGCATGGCCTGCCGCTCGCTCTCTGAGAATTGCTGCTGAACTCATAGTGAAACATACTCAACAAAGGACTCAAGATCCCACTGCCTTAGGGACGTAACAGGACATCAAGAGAAAGAAACCCAGAGTCTCCCACCCAGGCTGACTATGAGGCTGGCTCGGGGAGAGGGTTTACAGGGAAGTTAGGAGAATGAACAGCCAGACTTTCACTCTTTGGACACCATGTTTCCCACAGAGCCTAAGCAAACACCACCAAGCCTCCTGGCTGCACGCCACACCGTCCCAGCTCCCTCACCACGTGCCCTGCAGCATGCCTCCACCTGCCCAGCACAACAGCAGTGAGACGAGGGGCCTGGCCCAAAGGAGCATGGTGGACATGCAGGGAGGCACGAGGGAGCAGAGAGGTAGTCATGGAGACAGCCGAGGGACAAGAACCGCAGAATGTGCTTGTCGCGTTCCCATTTTAAGTAAGGGTCTTCTCAGATTGGAGAGCTGCTCTTTCGCAGGGCTGCTCATCTGCAATCCTATTAATGCTCTAGGCCAGACAACTGCTCATTGTGGCGGCTGCCCTGTGTGTTGTTATAGGTTTAACAGCATCTCAGCTTCTAACCACAAATGCCACACGCTCCTGTCCTGTTGTGACAAAAACACCTCCAGACAACAGCAAATGTGCTCTAGGACACATCTCCACCCTAGTGGGAACTGCTAGGCTATATGTCCCTTGTTGTACTCGAGCAAGAAAAGTGGTAAACACAAAACTGAGCAGTCAGAAGAAGCACCGGGCTCCCACCTCCACCTGCCCAGCACTGCCCATTCCACGTGGAGGAGGTGAGCCCTATGAGAGGAGACCTGATCATGAAGCTCAGGTCCCCGCACCTGCTCTCTGACCTCTGTCCTGGCCTTTGGGTCAGGCTTAGACCTTGTACATAGCAGGCTGACACAAGGGAACCGAGTGGCCCTTTCCTCCTATGGCATGACTGTCACCTGGTTGCCCTGAAGGCCTCTGCACTCCAGCCACAGATCATCCTCTTCACTCATCTGACAGCTATTGTCAGGGCTCCAGCGTGTGCCAGGCACTGTGATAAGTGCTCAGGAGGCAGGAGAGAAGAGCCCACACCCTCGTGGAAACAGACAAGCCCAGGTGCACGGCACATGGGTTGGTAATGCCGAGCGTGACAAGGTGAAAAGTAGAACCAGGAGAAGCCATCTGGTGTGCCCAGGGCGGCGAAGGCAGAGGAGACCGCAACTGCAAGAACAGTCATCAGGGAGGCTTTACTGGTGCAAAGGCCAGAAGGAAAGGCGGGAAGGAGTCACGCAGGTTCTCAGGAGAGTGCGGCAACCTACGAATGTGCAAGGAAGGGAGGGAGCCTGGGAGTGCAAGGAGGCAGCCCTGTTGAAGAGGCACCAAAAACTCTGGGGGAAATGGGGAGTTCCTCGGGGTTTTAGGAAAGGAATAATGTGATCTGGCTCGTGCTGCCATGCAGAGAACAATGGTCAAGGTGGAGATACAAATTATAAAGCAATTGTTGTTATCTACATGAACGATGCTGGTCGCCTGGACCAGAGAAGGACAATGGTGACGATGACAAGAAAGGGCAAACTGTCCTGGGGACTTCCGTTTCCAGCTCTTGCTAATGGATGGCCTCATGCAGAATCTCTCTGGACTTAAGAGCATATAGTTGATTAGACACAGTAACAATTCAGTAAGTATGTGTCTGTAACTAAAACCAACATGCAACACCCCAACAATATGTACACAATTACAAAGACAATTCTTTTTAAACTGCCAATTCAGTTACTTGGCATGATCTGGCACTTAGTAGATGCTTAATAAATGATTACTGAGTGGATAATACATCTTATAGTATGTGAATAATTACTGTGTCCTTTCAATCATTTATAACATTAACTCAAAAATATTTTATCACCATAAAAGTAATACATTCTGGTTTGCTTGCTCAGAGAACTATTTTTGGTTTCTTTTGCCACTACTGTAAGTTATTCAAAACTTCATTATTTTACCTGATCATAAATTTGTTTTTAAAATGATCAGGTTCGAAATGCATTTTTATTAAGTGTTGTGTGAGATATGAATTACAGCTCTAAAACTACAATTAATTTGATGCTAATGACCCTAAGCTTAGCTGTACTCATACATAAGGCGAGAGTTCCTTTCACTGGCATTCAATGTCTTTCCCAGTTTCAAAATTCCATAGTTTGATATTCATTAAAACATACATGGGCAGTTCATCACCTCATCATATGTCTGAAATCGTTTGGTGCCAGGTGAAATTTGTAATTCAGAAAAGTTTGGGTTTTGGAATTTAGTACATCCAATGGGATCTGTTGCAATATCATGAATTACACATTTCTGTAGTGACATGTAGAATATCTAGGAAGGAAGACACTGTAACATTTGATACATTGTTTCAACTTGAGAAGTTTAAGGAAGGGACTCAGCAGGGGGTCAGGGTCTTCATTTGTAAATACCCTGAGCCTGCACAAGAGGAGGATACAGAGATGATGTGAATGCTATACTTACCCCAGGGGATGGTAACCTGCTTAATCTCCCCATTTTTGCTCTTTCTGTATTTGTTGCCTTCTGCCTCTTTGAAGTTTTGTCCCTGTGCCATGTCACCATACTTTGGAGCCAGCTGATTATGGACTGAAATTTCCACAAACTGAGCTAAATAAACCTTTCCTTCTTTAACCTGGGGTGATGGGCCTTTTGTCCCGGCAATGAGACAAAAGTAACCAAGACATACACTAAATAGCCTCCTATCAGTTCAGGTCAGATTTTGCTGTCAAATTAGTCAACAAAAAACATTTGAGTCTAAACTTTTTGGTTTTAGAATCGCAGGGCCTAGGTAAATTAGGTGGTTGATTTACATTATCATATTACTTGTCACTAGAGAAAATTTGTTCGAAGAATCCGGTAACTCATAAAAGATGTCCAAGTCCCCAACATAAAGTGGCATAATTTCCTTGGTTGAGGAGTGGTCCTCCTGATTATGAGAAGGATAATTTCTTTGATGAAGGCTTGGGAAGGGAAGAAGGGAAGTGCCCCGAGAATCAGTCCTGGCTTTACTGCTTCTTGATGATGGAAACATGACCCATCTCTAAGCTGATTCACTTGCAAATTGAAGCTGGTTGAAATCACTACTCCAGGAGGATGATCTGCAGAATATTCAGTCCATGGTTTCTTCTTTCACTTCCCTACAATCTACCTTAGAAGGCAGGGCCCTCCAGAACCAAAGACCTGTTCCATACAGCATCTGCAGTGGCTGTGCCACCAGCATAGACAGAGGGACATCATGATGAAGGAGCAATGAGGAACTCACTTGGGACTTTTGAGGGCAATGGGCCTCATGTCACAAGGTCCTCTACAGGAAATCTCAGAAAATGTCTGACATCAGAAGAGGGAATCATTTGCTCTTGCTTCCACACACTAGTAAGTTTTTACCTAGTGGGCCCTGGGACACATGGTACAGAGCACCTTCCCTCAGTACTGGCACAAGGAGCTTCAAGCCAGGTATAGGGCCCACCTGAATTTAAGAGTACTGAAAACACTGTGACTGCCAAGGGTATAGCTTAGCGGCACAGCATCTGACTGGCAGGTGCAAAGTCCTGTGAGTTCCTGGTACCAAAAATGAATAAAAACAAAACAAACAAGCAAACCTCTGTGACTTTATCACAACTTTCTTATTTGCATTTTCTACTTTACTTCCTCTGAGCCTCAAATTCCTTATTGTAAAAGTAAGCTTATCTGGGAGAACCAGAAGGCTAAGCCCCTGCCTGTGAGCCAGCCGGAGCACAGAATGGGGAGAAAGCAGGAAGGAAGTGAAGCCCCTGCCTTGGAGCTTAGCACACACAGGCTGAGGAGAGAACACCCCGCCCTCATCCCGCCCCATGAGCAACCAGCTGATTTGGAGGAACTGTATTGTTTGATTGACTTTCCAAGCCTCAAGCCAAACAACTATTTAAGGACAACAACATGTAATATAGTAACTATTGTAGATTTCCTACTGTCTTATCACCGTTTCAATTTGTTTTATTGTCGTTTTATTTCCTTTAAAATTAATTTTTAGGCCATGTGGGAACTTAGCTGAGCAAACCAGCAACCAGCCTTTCGCCCTGGTAAGTGGCTGTGGTCTGGCAAGCCGCGGTCACCCCAGGGCAAGAAGCAAGAAGCAAGAAGCAAGAAGCAAGAAGCAAGAAGCAAGAAGCAAGAAGCAAGAAGCAAGAAGCAAGAAGCAAGAAGCAAGAAGCAACAGCATTTCCTGAGATCCGCGCCATGTTGGAACTTAGAGTGCTGAGCAAACCAGCAACCAGCCTGCCGCCTACAGGGGCGCAGGCTGAGAATCAAACATACCAT
Source organism: Dolichotis patagonum (assembly GCA_004027295.1). NCBI lineage: Eukaryota > Metazoa > Chordata > Mammalia > Rodentia > Caviidae > Dolichotis > Dolichotis patagonum. The sequence goes on from PVJX010009434.1 coordinate 16,071, forward strand.
ACCCCCCCCCCCCCGTTAGCAAGGGGGATCCAGGGATCTGGGCATCTCTTGGGAGGCTGACCTTATGTAATGCAGTGAGTGGGGGGAATTTCCTTCTACTGTCTGTTTGAAGGTGGATATTTTTATCGCCGTTTTGCTTTGTCCTGATTAACGATGTTGCTCTATTCTATATTCTGTTTTGATAAGTTCTATAATATTGTGTATTTCTTTTGATTTTGGTATACCTGATTGAAAGAACAACTATTGTGAAGATAATCAGATACACAATGGTACCTATTACCGTTATCCCAGTGACCTGCTGTGATGTTCTGTACCAATTTCACTACACTGTCTCAATTGGCTTTGTTCCATCCTGTTTTGTTATATATAACTACCTCCAAGTTAATAAAAAATTAAATAAAAAATAGAACATGAGAAAACAAGGTAACAAAATACCTCCAGAAACTCCCAACTCCACCAAAGCTGATCCATGTGACATGGATGAGGAGAAACTCAAAAACGAAACAACAGAATTATATAAGTTGATTAAAAAGGAAATAACAACAACAAAACAGATCAGTAAGGTACTGAGCAAGCTGAAACATGATATAACTAAACAGATAATGGACTTAAAAAAGCAAAAGGAGGAAAAGAAAGTGCTTTAAAGGATATAACTGCATGTATGTTTAAGAGTGTAGGATTGATAACCATTTACTAAGTTTTTGTTGGATCGTTGAACAGAACTGTTTGCAGCCTCACTGAATGTCCACTTTGTATGCCTTAATTTTGTAATATGAACAACTATTTCTAAGAAGACAATATGTAATTTTAAAAAATATTAATTTTTTAAAAAGGCTTACTCTGAGAATTTATGAAGACATAAACTATTTGGTTTTCTACTCTCATACACTATAGACTGTAATCATAGCTTACAGTAATTTAGTGCTAACTATGTACCATGATTTATCCTTGACACATCACAAATGAATTCAATCCTCATATAACTGTTTGATACTAGCATTACCTCATTATAAAGAGGAGGAATAGATTGTCAAAGAGATTTAAAAATTTCACAAAGTTGTCAAATCATAAGTTAAAACTTGGAATTCAACCCAGACTCCCCAACTCTGAGCCCATGTTCTTAACTTCTGCTATTATGGTGGCTATCACTTTAAAGCTATTTTAAAGAATAATTTATTTGTCCCATTTTTTTCTGTCATTTGTGTGTTTTCAGAGGCTGGGCACAGATGAGCTGAGAATGACCAACTTGTCTAGAATGTCTTAGTTTTATTGTTCAGAATCCCATCTGCTAGGAAACAACCCAGTAGTTTTACCATAATGTTGTTTATCTTTGCGGCAAGACAATTGCTGGCACATGAGGTATCTTTGTGCCAATTAGGAAAAAGCTATTCATTCAACTGTAACATAATTTTGATCTTGTATTCAATATATTTAAGCACACTTCTTTAAATTCTTTATAGAGTGAGATGAAGTACAGAGAAACAAATATACAACTTCAGAAACACAGAATTATATGTGGTATTTATCCTTTTTAGAGTTATAAGGAAGTATTAATATCTATTTACGTTTTTATATCTTATTTTTATTTGTATATGCTTGTGATATATAATAATTACATTCATTTTGGGGAATATATATCTCCATATATGTATATAGAGATATAGATATATATAAAATCACTTTTTAGTGTTTGGTACTGGGAATTGAACTCATGGCCTCATATTTTCTTGGCAGCTGTTGTGACACCAAGCTATATCCCTGGCCCTATATTGGTCATTTTCTATCTCATTCTCTCCCTTCTCCATAACTTCTTTCTCCATCTCCAAAAAGTATGTTTCCCTATTTCCTATCATGTCTCCTTCATTTTTCTCTTTCAATTATTTATATTTTGGGGTTTTCAGGTATCTCATATAAGAGAAACCTTGTGATTTTCAACCTTCTGTTTCTGATTTGTTTCACTTAACAGTATACTCTTATTTTACTACAAATAACTCAAATTTATTCTTCTTTCTAGTTAATACTTCCTTGTGTATATATAAACCACATTTTCTTAATCCACTCCTCTACTGATGGGCCTGTTTCCATTATTTAGCTATCATGAATTGTGCTGTTATAAATATGGGCATGTACCTATCATTGTATTATGATGACTTTAACTCTTTCAGAAATATACCCAGGAGAGGTAGCGCTCAGTCATACGGAATTTCTAGTTACAGTTTTTGTGAGGTCTTCATATTGATTTCTACAGTGGTTGTACTAGTTTGCATTCCCATCAATAATTTGAAGTGACCCTTTTCCCTCTTATTTGTCCTTTGAGTCCTTGATAATAGCTATTCTTATGGAATAAAATAGCATCTCAGTGTATTTCCCTAATGGCCAAAGATGCTGACTATTTCCTCACATGTACTTACCAGTTCTTTATACTTCTTTTGAAAAGTGTCTATGAATTCCAAATGCCCATTTTTTTACTGGTAGTGGGGGGGGCCTAAATTCTAGAGTTCTTTATATATTAGGAGTCCTCTGAGGAACGGCTAGCAAAAGTGTTTTCCCATTCTGTACAGTGTTTCTTTACTTTGTTGTTACCTTTGGTGTGCAGAAGTTCTTTAATTTGATATCATTTGTTGATTCTTAGAATTATTTCTTCACCCATTACCTTTATATCCTTGTTCTGTCTCCCTGAGATCAATTTTGGTTATTGGTTTAAAATCCATGTCCCACAATCGTATACAACCATCTCGCCCACCAGTGGCAAAGCCTTCTTCACAAGCGTACATGCTAAAGATTCCAGCCTGTTGATGAAAACAGATAATACACAATGCCTCAATCATTGTAAAGAGTCACCATAGATGAATCTTGATTTTTAAAAAAGTAGAAAAAACTAAATGGACACCTTATTTTCTGTTGAAATTCTGACAATGGATCAAGTAGTCATTTATGATATTCTTCAAGCTACATTAAAAAGTAATTGTAATAACCTCCAAAGCAAGTAAGTTCTAGTGCCCCTTAATGACAGATTGCAGGAAAAAAGGGAATATCTGCTTCCTTAAAGCAGATATGGAAATCACATATTTCTGTATGTGACTATTGCAGAATGAGACACCTGTGGAAGTGCTTCAAATAACTTGCTGCTTGAAATAATCAAGTCAAGACACACAGACTACAAACACGAACACGTCTGTGGGAACAAATGTCCCTGAAACACATCTCCAAAGCTCAAGAAGTTCACTTGAGCCTAACTGAAAGCACACAGTATGTTCATGTTATGCATCATTTGAGGATGCTCTTTTCACATTTAAAATACGTTCCTATGAAGAGCATCTTTAAGGTATAAAACTATTTCATTTGTTTATTAGAAAGTGTTATAAGCAGCCAGGTGTGACGGCACATGCCTGTAATCCCAGAACATGGGAGGTTGAGGAAGGAGGATTGCCATGAGTTTGAGGCCAGCCTGGGCTTTGTAGTGAGTTCAAGGTCAGCCTGGACTACATAGCAAGACTCTGTCTCAAAAAAAGTATTATAAGTGTATGATGTCAACATAAATTCAATATAAAAAGTAATAGAATTTCTAAGTTACTGAGACAACTGCTTTTATGAAGAACAAATATTCACCTCTTAATTGTTTTAAAAGCTATTTCATAGTTAGTAAAGCCAAGAAAATTGCTCAACATATAAGACAATGAAATATCTAGAGAGCTGCTTAAGCTTTTGTTCACATTAAGGGTAATGAGGGAGCTTAGTGGTACAGCACTTGCCTAACATGCCCAAAGCTGTGAGTTCAATACACATACACCCACACTCAGAGACAGAGAGAAACAGAGAGTAATAGAGAATCAATTTGGAGGCAAAGCCTTGTCAAGTTTCTAAAAGTATCTTATCCAATCTCCAGGCATCCTGATAGGCTTTATCTTTCGCATCATGTCACCATTGTTCTGGACACTGCCACTCATTTTCTTTTTTGTTTTTTTTGTACCGGGGATCGAACTCACGACCTCGCGCTTGCCAGGCAGGCGCTTAAGGCACTGAGCTAAATCCCCGGCCAATGGCACTCATTTTCACATGTGTCAAAAGAAAGTGCTAAAAAGCAAAGCTTGCCCTTGTTTTTCAGAGTATGCCACCAAGCAAGAAGGTTATCAATGGCATCTGTTTACATTTTAGGAGCCTGTGACACTGATGTGAAGGTGACACCTTGACATTTCAACAGAGTGAGGAACATCTATCTTGTGAACTAGAAGAAAATCAAGAGTTGTCTACAGTCTTCCTTCTCAGCCTGCGGGCCACAAGGGAGCAGCAGGAGCAACAGCATCACAGACCCACTGAGGCAGGATGTGCATTGTAACAGGACCCGGGAGATTCCCAGGCACATTACAGTTTGAGAAGTGCTGGCCTCTAAGATGAAACCGATGATGAAATAATTCTAATTTCCTGCCAATCAGTCAATTCATGAAGTGAAGGATAATTAAGTTATACTTTTGGAATGTTTCTTGCTAGAGGAACAAAAATCAGGGAATCTTCAATAGTGTTTCAGGAATATTCCATAGAGTCAAGTGGGGAAAATACAGGAATTTGTGACCCTGATAATTGAAGATGTCATCTTCCAATTCCTAATGACAATACTTACACTGTGTGCTCCTTGAATGGTGCGGACTAAATTGAGCCCTTTCCAGACATAGATGTCACCATTTAAAGCACCAGAATAGGTGATATCTTCTTTGGCACATGCAAGGCAAAGGATGGTCTGAAGATCTCCAGTTTTGCCAAATATTCCTCTTTTTGCAGTCAGGGCATTTCCACATAGTGTCCAAAACTAGAAAATAAGTGATAAATAAACATATCCAAAAATCGAATATTCTGGTGCATTGCCTTATTGGTTTATTGTGTTCCAGGACACTTTACATAATCTACTATATCTAAACTAAGCACAAATGGGTTGTTTTGCAGTGACAGCACAGAACCACAAAACATTTTAGCCTACCTCTAGGAGCATGAGAAATACCAAAATGGCATTCTTAAAACTTGCCAAGTTCTAAAATTTCAAAACTGCTTATGTTTAATGGCAACTTAGTAGTAAATGCCAATGTTTTCAGATGTAAAGTACATAAATCATGTTTTTGTTTATCTGTCAAATTATAAAAAAACTAGTTTAGGCTTATTATGGAAAGGCTTAGTAACACCAATATCCAAAGAGAAACTGAAATTATAACTTTCTGTTAGCATATTGAAATATCATTTCTCTGGGGAGGGTTGTTTCTGTAATACTGGAGATCCACCCCAAGGGAACTCCACCATGGGACTACATCATTCTCAACTCTTTGTTTAAGACAGGGTTCTTGCTAAGTTGCCTGTAACAGAAAATCCTCTCCCCCTCACACCCAGCCAGTACACTTCAGTTGCCCAGGTGATAGTTCCTGTCCAGTTCTGCTTGCTTCCGTCTCTTAGAAACGCTGATCACTGTGATGCATGCTGTAAGAAACAATCAAAGACAGCCAAGTACTCTGTCTCTGTATCCCAATCCCCTTGAGCCTCCTTTCCTGGGCCTTTGAAGCCTGACATCTTAAGGAACAATAATTCCTAGTCAGTGCCCATCTGACATTATTTAAATCTGCCTCCAAATACTGGGTGTTGTTTCAGTGTTTCTGTTTGCTGCTGCATCTAGGTTGGCCTCAAGTTGCAATCTGCATGCCTCAGCCTCTTGAGTAGCTCAAATTATAGGTATGTGCCACCATACCCAACAATAGATCATGTAGTTATTTTTAATGTGCATATACAAATAACTGCTTTCTAACTAAAAGTGTTATAAACCTCTACTGAAATATTACTCAGAAACACATTTCCAAAAACATGTGATATTTCTATATAGTCAAATAATGGACCAATCTTTTCTCTTTTGGTTGCACAATTCATGTGAAAGACCAAAAGCAGAAATGTTGAGCTACTTTAAAGCCTGGGCTATTTTATAGAAGGAAGCAACGATATTCCCATGATTATACAGAAATCTGATACTTTTCTCTCACAATTTTTAATGTAGGAACTGAGTAAACCTGTTGTCATTTATGTAGCACCTCACAATTTATAAAGGCCCTTTACAAATGTTATTTGACCTTCATAATACCCTGGAGAACAAGCTGAGGCACATTCTGTTACTATTCCCATTTGGAAGTGAGAATGCAGGTTTAAGAGGCTTGCCGAAGGTATGAATTCAATGAAGGTCATATATGAAAAACTAATGAAATCTTGATCTTTGCCTTAAGAACTTTAAATCTACAAAGAAACATATGAAACAATGAGCAAGAATTTTAAGACAACATATTCAGATTATACACAAGGGTTGAGGACATCTGAAGCTAGAGAAGCAAGTTATATTAACTGCAATGAACAAAAAATAAGATCTGGATCAGTGGTGAGGAAGCAATTGCTTGTGGCTTAGGAGAGCAAGATCAAATGGCTCTGCATGGCAGGAATGTATGAAAGCAAAACAAAAATCAATGACAAGTCTAATGTTTTATGCCTGCAGAAGAAGGAAAACAATCTTCTCAGAGTAGCTGGGTCTTAGAAAAAGCAGTTCTGGGACGATCGCACGACAGTGGGGACCATACTCCTGGGCAGGCAGTGGCAGAGGGCTGCTCTGCAGGACGGATTTGTGAGGACTAGGGGAAAGAGTGCAGCCATCTGAAATACAGGACCCTCCTCTCAAAGGAGGAAAGTAGCAACTTTGGTATACACAATGGCTACTGGCTCACAAATTCGGCAAAGAACTTGTTGCTCATGATGATGTACATGGCAGACATTGTCCCCTCTCATTAACCCTCCTCATGGATGAGGACTCAATGAAATTTATTTTTTGTCCTCTGACTTAGGAATTGAATCTCTGGTCTGAATTGAACATTGCTAAATGAATGAACACAAAACAATGGAGACCATTATCCTCAGATATGCTCACACGAAGGTTTTTTATCTTCTAACTGGTATAACGTGCACAAGAAACATTCCAAATAGTCACTTTATCCTTTTAAATAGCATATACAGACGTAATGTCCAGTTAAGTATTAAATTTTCTGCTGAAAATGGCAAATACCTAAAATATCATTTCTTCTTGAGAACCATTTTCTGTTTGGAAAACAGTAACATTTTAGGGTAGCAATGCACCATTAAATCCACATCAAAGGAAGAAATGTTGTTTATTCTCTCCAGTCTCTGTTCACAGATTATAAAGCAAATCTTGTTAGAACTGGCAGGTGCCTTGGAGTTCATCTGGCCCTAGGTACTCCCTCAGAGTTCCCTCAGTCTACAGTGTGTGCAAACCTACAGGCTCATTTTCTGTAAAACCAGCCGAGCATGTGATGTGCGACTGCTACTGATCTGCAAGTTCATTTCAGATAATTGCAGTTTTCCCGTTTGCAAACACTGGGATCTTATAAAACCAAAAAGGATGTCACCCTAGCTACAAAAATTTCACTTAAAAAATTTACTTGAAATGCAAAGATTTTGTATTCAACCTGTGACTGAAAACATTTTTCTCATATTAGCTCCAGTTTTAGATGAAATATAGAAGTGTGGAAATACTGGAAGCAGATATAGAATATATGGGTGATGAAAATAACTTACTAAAGCCTGCTTAAATTTGTGGTGGATTTTCTCCTAAACAAAATAAATAAAGGATAGCTGGGTACACTGTTGTAGACTTCCATTTGGGGGTAAAGATGTTTGTTTTTACTTAGAAAATAATGCTGAAGTCTGCTACGGCAATGGACAAATGCAACAACATATGCAGCTCTTGTCTTTAAGGGAAGTTCTAGAATTTTCTTTCTCTACTTTTAGAACTGATTAAAAGTTAGAATTAACCAAGGATGGAAAGAAAGAGGCATCTGGAGAATTCTTTCAATTAAGAAACTAATCTAGTTAAAGCCCAATAAATGTGTTATTATTCTTTTTGTGAGAAAAATAAAGATAAACCATTAAAGAGATAGTTTTTCAATGCAAATAGTTCTACACAGGGAAACAGAGGCTGTGTGTAAATCTCATCTATGCTGCCAGTTTTGTGATGCTGCAAATAGGAAAAGAAGTTAATGTTATTGTTTCCCCAAAGGTTCCACGCCATAGTTTATGTAACTCTTAATGAGTTCCAGAAGCAGAATTCTTACATTTTAAGGGGAAGAGGATCAGCCTCAATGAGATTAAAGAGCTTTCCTAGAGTTAAGAAGATGACAAAATCCTAATTCAAAGACAAATAAAACCCAACTCAGTTTCTTCATCCTGGAATGTACAGTTTGGGTCCTGGCCCCTACGGGAGACCTTGGACTTCCAGAAAGTCACCACAGCCTAAACTCTTTATAATCTCATCAGGTTCTTTAGGTGGCTAAAAGCAAGTCAGCACTTCATCATGTCTTAAGCTGACTGAAAACTCATGTTGCTGATATATATCCTTGCTTAATTAAAAACAAATTGCTAGGGGAATTATTACTTAATGGCTATTGTATTTTGTGCCTTGAGTACCTGGGTGACCAAAGTCTGCCTACTGATACTTGAGTGAAGGACAATCCCTCCCCTGGACCCATTCTTACCCAACTCCTCTATCCACCAGGCTCGGCTAAAGCAGCAGCCCTTCCCAAACCAACATCCCTCTCACCAACTGGGAACTCTTCTTTATCCTTTGAGGGTTCTGATTTTGCATATTTTGTAGAATGTTCCATTTTAATACCTTGCTCACTAAACTTTAAGAAACTTAAAAATAGATTGTGTCTGTTCCTTCACATACTGCAAATTCAATAAGCATTTATTAAATGTGATTAGGTTTTTAGTCTTTCAGGTATAGTGTTTGAAACTATTATACTCAAATATTGAGTTTAGTCATCCAAATATTATAATTCTCTTTTTAGTTTTCCTCACAATCCAAAAGGTTATATTTGTAAACCCATTGAGACGTCATTGGAATCCCAGAAAGTTAATTTTAATCTACCACCACCAATGCAACCCATGGCGAAAGTAAAAACACTAAGACATATTCCAAGTTAAGGGCAGCCAAGGGGTCCTAAGTCCAATTCCGTGAGGACATGTGGACCAAGGCCTTGATCCTAGGCCTCTCCCAGCATTTATTATCTTGTGAAGAAGGGGGGGTGGTGGCTCAGGGATGAGTCACAGTGAGGTAGGAGGGAATTAGGTGAGTAACTTGAGCTGGCTGGCCAGGTGCAAGACTGGCATCTCAGTAAATTACAGAGATAAAGATATGCAAAAGAATCAATTTACATAATCCAATTAAGGTAGCAGTGGAATTGTTTTGGGGGGCTATAGAGAGAAGGAAGTACCCTAGTCAGCTTTTTATATATCAGTATAAGGAAATGAGTCTCCAAATAATCAAAGTCACAGTAATTGTTTTGGATTCAAAGGGAGTCACTGGAGTTGTCTCCCACAGAAACCTAAGAGAAGGAGTTTCCAACTGATGCTAAAAGCAAAAGGTATCTGGATTTCAGCAAATATCTCAAATTAAAGATCAAGCCTTGCACAAGGATTACACAATATTTATATTTATTAAGGCGCTGGGAGGTCACTTTAGCCCTTTGAGAAGTGGAACTTCTAGACTTAATACTCTTATCCTTTTTTATAAATAATATTTCTTTCTTTTTTCTGTTATCCTACAATAACTTAAAAATAAAGCATATGAAGGAAAAGTCTTAAGTCAGTCATAAATGTTGAACATTTGGGGATATCTTTGTAATGTACTGCCTACACAAAAATCTATTTAAAAAATCAAAGAAAACTGGACTTGGCCATTTAATATAAAATTTGAATATTTCCCAATAGCACTCAGTAACCATCTAAAACATAATTTATAATGATTGCACTATATTTCATTATGTGACTATGACCATATTTTACTTAACCACATGGGACAGATGAGTGGTCTCAGGCTTCTTTTGTTGGGTTTTACCTGCTATTGCTAAATTACTGAGCAACAGATCAGCTCTTGGTTCACACTGCTAACAATTTCTTTATGATCAACTCCAAGACAGGAAAACTACTGGGTCAAAGGGAATTGGCATTTCTAAGGCTACCAATACAGACTGCCAAATTTCTGTCTGGAAGACCGTGCTCATCTGCCTCTCTGCTGGAAAGGCTTGCGAATGACCCTTCATTGAGCCCTTGATAAAGTGGGTATGTTTTAATCATGATTTTGCACCTCATATTAATAAGATTTAGCATTTTCATATATCTGTTGGTCAACAATGCTTCTACTTTTGCCAGTTGTTCATATTCTTTGTCTATTCTAAAGATCTGCTGGTGGTCTTCACATCTCCAGGACACACCAGTATCTGCTATGCTTGTTACTTACACTTGCTGGTTGGTGGCTTTCTTCTTTTTTGGAGGGTAGGATTTACAGACTGTTTTAATATTTATATATAGTTAAACATACCAATTTACTCCTTATGGTTTCTTTCTTTGCTTTTTATATTTAGATCTTTCCCCAACTTGAGAGCAGTTAAAACATTTACCTATATAATTTTGTATACAGTTTTCTTTAAACATGTGACTTTTTGATTCATTTAGAATATATTTTAGTATATAATATGAATATAACTTTTATCTTCAAATAAACAGTTTTAGTATTACATTATAAATTATCATACAAATTAAGGTCTAGTTATCGATCTTTTATAAAGTTGGTTTGTTTCTCCATATACCAATTTTTAGAGCTTTTTAGAGGTGCTTAGCTCTAGAGTGTATGATGTTGGGTTTAAGGATGTGATGCTAGGATTAAGGATGCCTTATCCTGCATTTGAGTGTGAATAGCCTGCATACAACATAAGGGATAGAAAGAAGGTTCCTGCCATGGCTTGCTGCTTGGTACTTCACTGCTGGTTGCTGGCTGCCTGCCCTGCTTGGCCGTGGACTGTTTTTCCTCTGCAATGCCCCTATGCAAGGCCACCCTGGCCTTGGAACCAGTCAATTACAGACTGAAATTTCTACAAACTATAAGCTGAAATAAACCTTTCTTCCTTTAACTTTGGATGTTGAGTATTTTGTCTCAGCAATGAGGAAAGTAACTAAGACAATAACTTTAAAGGAAATTCTGTCAGGTAACCAAAAAGGATTTTGGACTTTAACTGAATTTGTACCAAATATAATTTGGAGACAAATGATATATCTATGAATTTTAGATGTCCAGACTCAAGATTCGCTCCATTAGTTCGTTTTCTTTTATGTTCCACTGTAAAATTTTGCAATATTATTTAGATAAGCCTTTCATATTTCTTGTGAGTTATTCAGGACCACTTTATGGCCTGTGTCTTATCTAGTCATTAAGTGTGAATAATGAACAAGATTTTGTGGTTAGACCAGAAGCACAAAAGAATTGGGAAAGAGGAAGTGGAATAATACAGTACTTACTCCCTTCATATGGAAATGCACCATTTTTTTGTGCCAGCAGAAATCCACACATGCTCCACTTAACAGGATAGTCCTTGCACTTATTTATGGATTTTAGTGTGTATTATCTAACATACTATAGACAGAAGATCCTAAGCCATTTCTCACAGTTCAGAAAAATTTTGCTATTTGAGAACAAGAGATGTTGAAGGCATTAATTTGCTACCTGCATAAAAACACAGAAGTAAATGCAAACCTTGCTAGAGGTAAACCCAAGACTCTATAGCCTAGAGACAGACACAGGCATTTAAAAACTGCTGACATGACCAGGGATGTAGCTCTGTGGTAGAGCACTGCCACAGAAGGCATAAGGCCTAAGGTCAAGCCTCAGCACTGCGAGAACATAAAAACTCAGCTAGGACTGGATTGGGTACTTCATTTCTATGTCTTTTAAGACCAGATACCAACATCTCAAAAAATTTTTAACATGGCAATACATATAAATACTCATTATAATACAAAATTTTAATCTGCAATATAGAAAGCAGAACTGTTTTAAAACATGCAACCCTAGAAGTATTATGAATTTTCAGTTTAATATTTAACATCAACTTTCCTATTCAGATGCTTGCTGGGTACTTAACTTAATTGTCATGACTGCATTTCTGGACAAGCCCTACCAATAGATGGTAGTTTGTTTTAAGACCAGAGTAATAGGTAGCAGGGTTCTCAATTTAAGAAAAAAAGGAATAAAGCCAAACAGTTTCTTAATACCAGATAATCTACATCAACATCTAAAATCCTTATCATACAAGATACCAAATTAAAAAAAGAAAGAAAGAAAAAACCTACTTTACCTTTATATGTTTTACTCCACAGCTAACCACTCTGTTCGGCTGATATGGATCCCAGGAAATATCAAAAATCTGTCCAAAAAATTAAATGTTATCATTTTACATGTTTTTCCTTCTTCCAGGGACCTATGCAGTTTCCAGCACTCTACCCTACAACACTTAGTACATAGTGCTACCTGCTCAGAATGAAGATACGGGATTTGACTACAGGAACAAAGTGGTAGATTCAGAATCTTCATCAGCTTTTCCTTACCTCACCTTACCTCACTTTACCTCATCTGAATATGGAAGTAATAAACCACAGCCTCTGAGAACAAACTGCTATACAGCTTTAGTTTTGTCCATCTGGAGTAGGCCAATACATTTGATAATTTATGAGAATTTTTAAAATAAAATTTCCAGCACTCTTTGCAGTGCTGACAAAACACTTTGAAAGAACTTTTCAATAAAAATTTAAAGAACCATTTAGGAAAATTTTTGATAGTTAACCAGGGTTAAATGTAGTCAATAGCACTTTGTAATCATAGAGCACAGGACAAAGGCATTTACCTGACACTAATTCAGCCCACCTAAAATACTCCTTGAAACCCTCATTTTAATCTGACTCAAAATATTCTTATATTTTCAATTCCCCAAGGACCTAAAAACATATAAGATAATACTATTTGTCATTCTTTAAAAACAACTTCCAGAGGGTTTGCAAGAAGTTGTAATTCTATTTGGGAGACAGGGTAAAAAAGGTTCTCTGTTAACTTGAAAGTCAAGTTGCCTATAATGATTGCTTAATATGGGTTATTTCCAGCATCTGTCCAAGACACTCTCAATGGGTCTGAAGTCTAATCCAGATACTTGTGATTTTTAAAGACTCCAAAAGATTCTGGCTCCAGGAGATTCTGATGCACAGTCTATAAAGCGCTGATAGGAAAGATGTAGTGTAGGCTACAGAAAGAACGTAGGCCACTAGCTTCCCAAGGAAGGCGCAGTTATGGACTCCAGAATGAGCACTGCAGAAAAAGGACTGGCCTAAGTACCCTTTTTAGCTATTTGATCTCAGCCAACATCCCAGCATCTCTAACTTTAACCTTATCTTCTCTAAAACGTATACTACCACTTCAATTTTGCTATGGGGTCAGTTAAGATAATGTAGACAAAGCCATTTTGTAGGCTATAAAGTGGTATTAAACAAATGTAAAGGAATATTTAAGCCACTAAAATAATCTTGGTGCCAACCATAAGCAACCAGTAATTCATATTGGCACCTAGGCATCAATAATAAAGAACAAAACCGTGTCATACAGATCAACGGGGCCTGGGAAAACAGTATGAAGTATTTAAATGAAACACATTGGACTCACTTCTCACTAGGCTAGCACTGGACTCTTCGTAGCTTAGCCCTCACTAGAAAGTGTGACAAAATCATAGACCATACTCACTGAAATCAAACAAGCAGGCCATATGGCATCTAGTAGTGCTAAAAGAAAAAGTTTAAACAAATTACATTTGTTGGTGTTGAGCTGAGCAGAGAACTGTTTGCAAATTCGGTAGCCTTCAGAACCAGAAGAGATTCAGAGAGGTCTGCCCGACAAAATGGGCAGGTAGGATATACAGCCAAAAAGCAAACTGAGACACATGAACAGCCCTGAACAGCTCTAAACATCTCAGTGTTGGAGTGCGACATTTGCCTTAAACACAATCTGATCAATTGGCAGTCTAAGACTGGCTGAGACTCTGCTGTTTGTTACAAAAGTATACTCTTAAATTGGGCTTTTGAAAAAAAAATTAGGCTTTTGGTTTATTTGCTTACTAAGGTACTGCTGTTCCTTGCATACGTCAGGACCCAAGACTTAGAGGCACACTCAAGATAATTTAACAGGAACTTAGCAGTACAAAACCACTTTATACACAAACAAAGGTGATTACGCTAGGCTCTGCTTTCTAAGTAAGGAGCTATTACTGGTTAAAGGTGTTTACAACTTCAGCTGTCTAATTTTTTCCAAGACAATAGGCTCAAAAGTATAATGTGCAATGTATTAATAAAGATCAGAAAATAGAAAATGATACAGAAATAAAAATAGCAATTGCAGAATAACTTGGATAAAATGTCATGTAGGAGTTTGTTCTCAGTAGAGCTGGGAGTGTAATCACAATTATGTGTGCTGGGTTTCAACTCTACTTTCTTCTTCTTTTTTTTCGTCTCACAAAAAAAAAAAAAAAAAAAAAAGGATTGAACTCGCAACCTCGAGCTTTAACCCTGGGGTAACTTGCAAAAATTGTGAGGTTCCTTTGTAACAACAAATCTCTATAGATGATAATGTAACATGCTTATAAAAATGTTTCACCTGAGTTCACACTATGCAAGAGATAATAAATTTAATGTTCAATTAAGGTCTTATTCTACAAACAATTATACTGTACAGAAATATATGTACAAAACAGTTAAAAATTCAAGGTAAGATAGTCATGCAGATTCATTTATATTTGAACTAGAAAACAAGACAATAAACTAGTTAAATTATTCAGTTATGTATGACACAGGAAAAATAGATTTGACTAGTTATATGCATATGCTTGCTTAGTCCACTGTCTTGGCAGCTCTGATTACATGGAATTATCTTTTCTGATCACACTGATTTCAGTATGAACAATAAGCAGGCTATAATTTACATTCAACATTCTCAGCACAACAAAAACAGTTGTCATAACATTCATTTGAAATTAAAATGTGTACTGTTGTAATCATATTCTGTGAATATTTTTTAACAACTATTTTCATGTCTAAATGAATATGTGTATCAGTTCTATTTTAATTTTTTGAAGAAGTCAAATGTCAAAGTCTAAAATTTGCTTTGTCTATGAAAAGCAGTAGCAACTCAATATTTGATCACTAGAAACAATCATGCTAATATAGTTAGCAATTTTCAATGACTAAAAGAAATGGTTCACTCAAAGTTGAACATAAAGGAAAAAAAATCATTGCATGGAAAATTTACTTTTAAAAATACAGAAGTCTAAAAAGCAGTATCACAATTACTTCACAGTTCTAAAATCTGTATAGTTTGACTTAACAAAGGTCTTACCCGATCAGAATGACCAGTGGCGGAAGCTAGAAGTTTTCCCTTTCTCCAGTCCCAAATGCAGACTGTGTTTTTGGCATCCAATCCCACAGAGGCTAAACGCTAAGAAAAAGAATAACAATACCTGAAAGTGTTGAGAAGATTTTCTATTATTCATGCTTACATTCAACAATAGTTACTGATTACCTACCATAGCTAAGCTTGGGGTTTCTTTTGAAAAATTGATTCTCAAAATCTACCTGAAACATACAACTAAAGATACCACAATCGATGACTTCCATTAAACTATGCCAAAATGTCAGACCTAAAAGGCAGTGTTCATTTGTCCTTTTGAAACACAAGAACGTACATCTAAACTTCCACGAAAGCACTGGTAAGTCAGTGGAAGCCACCCTCCACACTCAGTTTTTTAGTTAAAAATCTCAATGTGAGATTTAGGGGTCAAAACTTGTCCTCAAAGGGAGAACAAAACCATACAATTATACACAAAATGAAAAGTGTCATAAGCAGGGATTTGGAGCACCAAACTCAGTTCTTCTAAGATACTAGGTAGCAGACAACATTGTAAAATAGTAGTCTACTCTAGAAGTAGATTTGACTTCTCTTTTGATTTGGTAAGTAGCCACACATAAGACCATGAAAACTTAGTTAACCTCTTTAAATCTCAGTTCTCTCATTCATAAAATGAATGTAAAAATATCTGGTTTTGGGCCAGGGATATAGCTCAGTAGTACAGTGTTTGCCTAGCATAGAGAAGGCCCTGAGTTTGATGTCAGCACCAATAAAAGCAAGAAAGATGTTTTTTCTTTTAACTTGTAGTATTGTTAGATGAGCCAAATGAAACGATGTATTTTCAAAGTCATCTGAGGTTTACAGTGCAGGCCAAATACTCATACTTCAGAGTATGTTTAAGAGTTTATGTTTGTCAGATATGGCTAAATATGTACCTGTGTTAATCAGATGCCTTCACTAAAAGTGGCTTCCACTAGATATCTTTTTGCTGTAATTTTTCATTGAAGTTTCCAGCAATGGAAAAAACATGGTTATATTTTTACCCATGTAAGAAAATTAGAGTGGATGAATTTCATTCAGGCTGTTTTTTAAATACAAAAAAGAATTAACAAATATAGGTTAAAGTAAAACTCATTTCTTGAGTGACAAAAGACCAAAAAAAATCTGTTTTGTTCATCTGTAGTGACAGGCTTCATTGATACCTGCAGAAATCTTTTGAATGCCTTCTGTCAATTACAAGGAAATGGGCCATTTGTCACTTTCTAAATATCATTTGGTTCCAGGAAACTCTGTCTAGGAATTACTGCAGACCTGAAGCAAAAGATATCAACAAGCCATGAAATCCATCATAGCAATTGGACAGGAGGTTACTTCTCTTAACTGACAGTGAAGGACCACACAGTCCACTTCCTGAACCCACCCTGTGAAATGGAACCTGGAAACAGCTGAATTCTAACATGATATAACATGGACAAAGGACTCATTTTTTAATTTTGTTTGTTGACCTTTTTTGAGACAGGGTCTTTCTTTGTGGTGCAGATTGGCCTTGAGCTCACTATGTAGCCCAGACTGGTCTCAAATTCGTGGTAGTCCAAAGAAGGGGAGAAAACTTCCTCATAGGGTTTGCAATGCTTTCATGAAGACCTCTGACATACCCTCGAGGGCAGAACTTGTGAGCAGAGCACTTCAGATGAGAATGGCATGACAATGGGCACGGAGGTGCAAAGATGCAAGATCTGGTAGAGGAATCTTACTCATTTCTCCAGTTGCGCTACATGGGAACCATGGAGACCATGGCTAGAAAAGCTGGTTATCCTAGAATGGCCATGTATAAAGTGTGGACTTCTTTCAGTGATGCTTCAAGCTTGTTGGTTTTAAAGAATACTTTGATGCTTCTCTCAGTTGGTGAAATGCATTAACAAGAAATGGACTATAAAGAGACTAGTTAAAAGGTTAGTTAAAATAAGTCAAGCATGGATCTATCTGGGAAATTAAAAAACAGTGGCTGACAGAATGGGATGGAGAGGACAAATTCCAAATTCCATTGTAAAGAAACTTACAAATTCACAGGAATCAGCAACTCAATTGGAAGAAGGGAGGGTTTAAAGCAACCTCAAGGTAAAGAATCAAAGAGAAACTTTCCAGTGGATTAGTCAAAGGTGATGTTACCTTCTGAAAGCAAGGAACAGTACATAATAATACTTGTAGCTTGAGGTCTATCAAAATGGCTTGGTACAGCTATGGGAAACTAGCAGTAGGTAACAAAATGGATTTTTGAACCATGGTAGACCTAGCTTCATGAGTTTGTAACTTCATTAATGGAGGTTTTTTATTTTATTTTTTGTTTTTTTATATTGCATTTTTTATTTTCTTTTTTTTCAAAAAAATGAAAGAAAATTAAAGAGAATAGAAAAGCATAAAAAGGTAGGACAATACTAAGTTCAAGGCATTCAAAGAAATAAACAAAAAAAAATTCTCATCATAGAATCACTAGTTGATACATTACTCATTGTCATCTCAAAGGATAGTCGCCAAATTTACAAAATCAAAGCATAAATAGTGACTAGACACTAAACATTGACAGCGCAAATCCTTCTGTTCAATTTCCAAAAGAACTTCAGTAATATGGTCAACTATCTTACACACTATACATTTCATTATACTCTTTAGAGCACTTTCCTTCCCTTTCACTTTCACAATATCTATCATACTTTTTGGATCCAAGTATTGGGTTTGTTTTTGTTATTTTTTTACACTAGAGAGATAATGTGATATTTACTCATGTGTTCCTGTTTATTTCACTAATGAGGATATATTCAAGTTGGCTCCATTTACCTATAAAGGCTGCAAGATCATAATTTTTATGGCTGAGTAGTATTTCATTATATAAAAATACCACTTTTTTTATCCACTCTGCAGTTGATGGGCATTTTGGTTGTTTCCAAGATTTAGCTATCACAAATTGTGCTGCTATGCACATAGGTGCACATATATCTCTGTGATCTGACATTTTCAATTTTTATGGGAAAATACCCAGGAGGGGAATAGCTGGATTGAATGGAATTTCCAATCCTAGTTTTTTGAGGAATCTCCATACTGATTTCCACAGTGGTTGCACTAGTCTGCACTCCCACCAACAGTGGAGGAGTGATCCTCTCCCCCCATCCTTGTCAACATTTGTTATCAGTTGTTTTCTTGATGGCAGCCATTCTTCCTAGGGTGAGATGAAATCTCAATGCTGTTTTAATTTGCATTTCTCAAATGGCCAGTGATGGTGAGCATTTCTTCATGTATTTATTTGCCATTTGTATATCTTCATATGAGAACTGTGTGTTCATCTCCAACGCCCATTTTTGGAGAGGGTCCTCGAATTTGGGGGGGCTTGGTGTTTTTCAGTTCTTTATATATTTTGGATATAAGTCCTTTGTCTGAGGGGCTGTTGGCTAAGATTTTTTCCCATTCTGTGGGTATTCTTTTACTTTGTTGGTGATTTCTTCTGAAGTGCAAAAACTTTTTAGTAATATGAGATTCCAGTTGTTGAGTCTTTGAAGTATTTCCCGTGCAGTTTGCATTTTATTCATGAATTCTCTCCCTACCCTTAGGTCTCCAATGTTTTTACCTACTTCATCTTCCAGTAGATTTAGTGTTTCTGTTTTAATATTTAGATCCTTGATCCATTTAATGGAGGTTTTTTAATCTAGATAGTGGGACCAGGGGAACTGAGACTGGAGCCTAGCCAGAGATGAACATCAATACCATAAGCTTGGAAAAGGCAAGAGATTCAAGGAAGCTGCCAAGGTAGCCAGCAAAATTGGGTGGTTGTTTACATTATAATTTTAGGTGTACCATAAAAGAAATCAGTAAAGAAAACAATCAAAGAAAGATACACACCTGTCCATCTGAGTCAAAAGCCAGGCAGGCAACTCCATGTGTATGGACATCCTTAAGAATAGACACAGTCTGGACATTATAAGAATCCCATATGCATATATATGGTTCCTTCCCAACTTGGCCAGTTGCAATCAAAGTTTTATTGGGGTGTAAGGCAAGGCTGAAAAAGAAAAAGGTCTCTTCACATCTTCTAACTCAACAGAGACATTCATAATCTTTCACCCAAATTTGTTTCTCATTTTAAATCAGTCATCTAACCAGATGACCTCAAAGAAAAAAGTCTAATTGTCCCAAGGTAATTAATTGCCTGCTAGGTCTAAAGTGAAATGTTCAGCTTGGGCAAAGAGAAGCGTAGCCCAGCTTGGCAGTAATTTCACCTAATTTCACCTATTTGCTTACCTTGAATACTGGACGCCATTATGATTATAACTCTCCAATCAGAAAATCTTCTATATGGTTTTATATTTGCTTCATGTTATATAGTAGTTCCTGATTTTCAAAACATTACTCAGCTTTCAAGCTAGCTTTAGGGCCTTAATTCGAAAAAAACATGCCATTGCTAGGAAAAAGATAACTTCTCAGTTGATGAAACTTGAGTACAGAAGCACTAGGTACTATCCTCATTAGGATTTCAAAACACAACAGGTCCTAAGGTCAGGTTCTATTTCTGTGTCTGTTACCACAGATTATATATTTTAAATGAAAATTTCTATTTTACACAAATCACTACGACACCAAGAGAATCACAAATGCCTGTGGGTTTTGTAGCAATTTTCCTCTTTAGTCTATATTGGTTTTTTGGCGGGGGATCGAACTCTCAACCTCACATTTACCAGGCAAGCGCTTGAACTGCTGAGCTAAATCCCCGGCCCTTCCTCTGTAGTCTAAACAAAATAAAACTTTGTCAAATACTAACCAATATTTCCGGGAGCCGCTAATTTTCAAGCAGAAGAAAGGCAGTCATCATTATTTCTAGATGAGGAATCAGTATGTATTAAATTCATGATATAAAGAAGCTGTGGCTTTCTAAACATAGGTGTTGGGAATTTAAAAGAAAAAAAAAAACCAAAACAGAGCCCATAACCTATATAGAAAACTAGCAGATAGCTGTGTTCATACAATTAACAAGTAGAATGTTTTCCAGTTTCAGTTTTCAGCATCTGTTCTCACAGGAAACAAAACCACTTTTTTTTCCCAATATTTAGCATGGTATTAAGACTTTGTGACTCGGACTCAGACACGTGGATTTACTTACTGGGTGTCCCTTACTATCTCTAATTTTTTGCAAAAATTACTCTTTTGCCTCTAGTTTCTTTAATGACCAAATAGAGAATAATATATAAAAATATATTATATAATGAACATAAAGCACTCTGTACAGTGCCTAGCTCACAGTGAACACTTAATACAAGTTTCAGCACCATCACTGAGTAACTTGCATTCTGAAGATAAAACCAACACACTCGTGTCTATGTGGATCGGGCTCGCCTCTGGGAAAAAAACCGCTTTACATGAGAATTGGCTGTGTAACAAGTGCTTTCTTGAAAATGTATCCTTAGGAATCTTTATAAGGAAATAATACAAAAAGAGAGCATGTATAAAAGTGTATCTTTTTCACAACAGACGAATGCTAAGTAAGGCCTCTGAAACTCCTCAAGGTTGTAGAGTACTTCCGCATTCAGAGCTGGTGAGAGATGACAATATGAAAGGACCTTCTCTACGTGTTTCACTGAGATATATCCCATAATTGATGGCATTAAATGTGTTGGCTTCTGATTACTAAAACAAGTATCTGAGACAATCAAGAGAAAAGGTTCATTTTGGTTCAACTTTAAAGATTTCAGTCCACGCACGACTGGCTGGCCCTGGCGCCTGAGGCCCATGGTGGCTCATCACAGCAGGCACCCAACTGCGCATAGGCAGGGAGCCAAAGAGAAGAGGGGAAAGGAGGTGGGGTCTCCCTGTTCCCTTCAGGGGCACCTCCCCGAGGACCTGAGGGCCTCCCATTGTGTCCCACCTCCTGGACACCCCAGGGAGTAAGCTTTACCACCGAGACCTCTGAGGCTCCAAACTACAGCAGCAGATGTCCTAGAGAACTGTGAGAAGATGACGAAGCACCATGTTTGCTCCATTAAACTAAGTGGATGGAGGCAGTCTGGGAAAACCCCACCTACAACAAACATGTATTTCGGCTCATTAATTCATTCAACAAAACTTTGTTTAAGGATTTACCATATCGGGCAGTGTGATAGATACATAAACAGAAAACACACTGCCTGTCTTTCAAGAAGCCCACCAGACAAAGGATAGACATGTAAACAAATTACCAACTCTCACAGACACACACAGTGACACCAAAAGGTGGAGGAGGGAGTGGCCAGCTTCCCAGGACATTAGGGAGGACTTAAGTTAACACAAAAGACAAGGGAAGCCAGGGGTGGTGACACACGCTTGCTATTCTTGGATACTAGGGAGGCTGAAGCAGGAGGATCACTTGAGTGCATATATTTGAGGCTAGACTAGGCAACATGACTCCAACTCAACAAAAAAGACAAAGGTTCAAAAGGGCATTCATAGGAAAAGGCAGTGCTCACAGGTGAGACTCTTGCAGAGAAAGTTAGGAAACAAGATGGGTCCAGAGGACCAGGGAAGCCCCTTTAATCAGAAAGTAAGGTCCCACTGACAGTTACTAGCAGGGCACAACATGACCAGTTTCACAGTGAGATGCAGTGGGAGGAACAGAACTGTGAGGGGCACGAAGGGAAGCGGCAAGGAAGCCAGTCAGGAGCTACGTGAGACAGTGAGGTAGATAAAAGGATGACACAGGAGCCGTTCTAGGGTGAGAGAGAAAAGGAGATTCGGGACATCTGAGGCTAAGAAAAAGCTTGAGTATGTCTGTCAGACTTGACGCAAGATTTTGGCTTAGTCAACTGGGCTTATAACTCAGACAGCTTAGCTGTCACAGTTTGAAGCTGTGAGCCTCATCCTGGGAAGAGACGATCCTAACTGCACCCGAGTTTTAGTAGGGAAGCCAAGGGGACTCCTCAGGTCAGCCCCACTCCCGGAGACCCATCCGCTGTGAAAACGGGATTTGGCTATGCCATGTGGCCTGCCCTTCATCCCTGCACCTCAGCTGGCAGAGTAAACACGAGCCAAGGCTTGTGCCAGGGCAGTGAATGATGCCAACAGTCCTACCGGCCACGTTGCCTCTTCCTTTGCCACAGGCAGCCAGTTCTACCAAGGACTAAAGAACAAAGAGGAACAGCATTATTTCCCCTGGAAGGCCAGAGAGGCTCTTCAAAGACAAGCTCATCTGCTGTGATCACAACTTGTATTTGAAAAGTTTTCAGATACTTGCTACATTTCTAGGATTCTGAAGCACTAAGCATTTTTTTTAAAGTCATTGCTCCACACTACTATTCTCTAATTTCATGATTCCTGACTTTTCTCAGATGGTTCTTAGAGAAGAGGGAAATCTAAGAACAGCTTTCAACAAATCTTTACGGAAGCCTTATCAGTCTGTCATTCAACTAGCAGTGCTACCCAAATACACTCTATTTCAGAGTTGTAGTGTTTTTACTATAATTACTATTTTTCTTTTTGGTCATATTAAGGCCCGTTAATTTATGACATTTTTTAAGAAGCTCATATTAAAGTTCTTTTTCTTCTTCCCAGAGTTTCTTTAAGCCTATCTTGAAACTGTCTCTCCCCCGCCCATAGTACCCATTTCAGGTTCCTTCTTTGCCAGTGGAGCATATTAACAGAGTTAGCCATTTTTCTTTTTATAAGCCCGAAGTCTCTGATGTCCCCTCTGCCTTACAAGCAACAGGATTGCTTAGAGTGACTTAGGATGTTACTGTTTACTCACATCCATGTAAGGCACAGGGACAATTAAGAGCCACCTTTATTCACTTTACTATTTTCTTTCCCCTCCACTTCCAGAAACTCTGAGACGATGACAGATTTGGTACAGCTTCCAAAACTCAGCTGAGATTTAATTTTACCTTAAAGCTGTCATATCATATTTCAATGGCACTTCTTAAACTTCAAAAGAAAAAGAAATTTATGAAATTTAATCACTGATTTGCAAGCGCATAATGTAAAGTTTCAGTAATGGTAAAGTTGCAGACGCATTTGCTTAATGGGTTTTGAGCTACATCAGGGTATCGACAGTATTTCCTGCTTTCCACGTCTCTACATTTGTGAACTCAAGAATTTCATGAGAAGTCATTTTGAGAGGAATCAGCTTTTGTCTAAACCTTTGGAATTTCAGTTGCAACATGCCTCATTTCTCAAGTCTAACTCTTTTTATATACTTTTAAATTGCACTTTGCTTCTTCCACAGAGTGTCTGAACCAGGAGAAGCCACCCTACAATAAAGCCTTAGACTGACTCCCAAAGTTTATATCTTGGTATTTTATCACGAGACTCTGATAGAACTGTGTCCCCAGAGTTCCTGAGCATGTGATTCTATTTCACGAGATGTGGCCAAACTATCATGGAAATTATACAAGCAGAAAGCACCACCATGACACAAAGCCCCAAGCTTCTTTTGTCTTATTTACCATATCACAGTGTTGTGATTTTTTTCTCTTACTGGGAGCATTAATATTATTTATATTTCCAATTTGTCTTCCAGTATACAGTTCATAAATCCAACTCCTCCTAAGAAAACTTGTGTACATTTCACAAACTTTTATAGTTACAACAGCAATGTCACAATATTGAAACTTTTTAAATTGCCTCTCTTCCATGAAAGGTCTCAATAAAATGGAGGTCTCACTACACGTCCACACAGAAAGGTTTGGTGTTACACTATTTTTCCTTTGTTACATGCATTGACTGTATGATATACATGGCAATAAAAAAGGGATCAAGCTTTGAAAGAAATGATTTTCTCTGTGTATATATAAATCTACTTCCACTGGGAAATCTCATCTTCTGTTACCATAGCAATAGAAAGCACTGCAGAGCAGGACTCTCATAATCTATCTAGGAGAAGAAATTGATTCACGTCTGTAGCACGCCAGGAAGGCAAAAGCACACTGTCTTCATGTCAGATGAGATCAGGAAGATTCCCAAATATATTGAGCAGGAGAGAAGATTAGTAAGGTTTTCTTAGGAGATTGAACAAAAACCACTAACCAACACTAATCATTCTTGATTCCACAAGACAGAAGAGTATGTCTACTCGTTCCAAGTTCACAATTTAATAAATATTAATAAATTCTACCTTACAAAATTTCATTTCATTATTACCTAAGCTGCATCAGTGAACCTCTCAGTATTAACTTTATTAGCACAGCACAAGCCTTCTCCTTCCCTTCCCTGAACATAATCTTAAGCAAAGTTTTGCAGTGCTGGAGACACAGATGGAGCAGTCTTAGGGCTGGACTGTGAGGGCAGAGTGGAGACTGCTGCTCTGTAGGCTGAAGAAGTGACCCAGGTTCAGTGGCTGTACCTGCGCAGGCTTGGCGATCAGAGGAAGACTTGATGTGAATGCAGTGGCCTGGCAGTAGTGAAGGCTTGCGGGGGGCGGGGGGGGGCACACGGGACGCTGTGCTCCAGTCCTGGTCCCTACAGATGTGCCTAGCAATCCCAGTGATGTGCCTAGCAGTACCACCACTGGGGCTGTCACCTCCTCTGACACCACAGAGATGGCTTCACCTTCCAGGTGAGTCTAGGCAACATGAATAAAAGCAACAGAAACCCAGACCACCAGAATCCATCCATTTTCCTAAACTGTATAAGCCTCAACATACTGGTATGATCCAGTGTTGAGCAGGGCCGCTCCTCAAATTGGACTTTTCAATAAGCATGCATCTAATGAGAATTAATGTGATTTTAAAAAATAAAGGAATGCTCTATCTTGCATTCTGAGTGGTGCCATACTTGTATATCTTCATGGTGCATTAAAAAGAGGGTAGGAGTGTAGCAACTTGCCAGGAAGCGGAGGAGACTTGCTTCACTGATGCACTGTTTCCTCCGCTCACTGCAGTCAAAGCATGCAGAGGCACAGCTGGAGCCAGTTCAGACTGGCCAGCAAAAACTGAAATTTCAACAACTTTGTGAACCAGTCATTGTTAAAAATTAAACTATATAAACTTATAATAAATTGCACTTAAACAAAGGTAATATGCTCAAAACTCATCATTTCATTATTTTTTTTTTACTACTTTTTACTATCATTTGTTATCTGGAGGTTATTTACTGCTATCTTTTCTGAATGGCAGTCATACTAGAGAATGATGCCATCTCTACTTTCAGTGTCACCCTAGTGGCTTGAAATCAGCCAAAGCAGATTATTTCTATCACGGTAATCAACAAAGGCCACAAATCAGGCCTTGGTTTACTGTTTTTTTGACTTCTAGACTTAAGAAATATGAAGATAAAATGTTAAAAATTCAGAATTATCCACTTGTGGCTGTTACATTGTGAATAAAAAATTACAAACTATTTGTGTTGAAACATTATTACACAGTTCAACAAAGAAGTTGTTCATATCATTAGTAAATGCTAAAGTTCAGTTTTATCTATTTAACATAAATAGGACTATCAACCAACATTCAGATTACAACTACACTCATGTGTCCACAGCACGAGACATGCTGGGGACTGAACCCAGGCACTGTACCTCCAGCCAGACTTTCCTGCATGGGACAGTAATCTAGCATTCTTCAATCATAGGTTAACAACACACACAAGAGTTTTGAGAAAATCAATGAAAGGAGGTCGGGGATTTAGCTCAGTGGCTTAAGCGCCTACCTGGCAAGCGCAAGGTCGAGAGTTCAATCCCCGATACCAAAAAAAAAAAAAAAAAATCAATGAAAGCATTCTAAGAAAATCAATTGGTTATGTGGAATTGATAATACAGTATTACATACTTTATTATTTGTAAATTTTATGATATATCATTATATGTAAATTTGTAACATTTATAATAAACTTATGAATAAGTATGCATAGATTTTTTCTCTTGAGGAGCTGGTTAAAGTTACCAGTACATGACTCCTATACTTAATGGCAAAAAATACTTTCTTATAAATTGTGTTCACCAAATTATTCAACCTCTCTGGACCTCAGTGTCTTGTCCATAAATGGAAATAATACTACCTACCTCAAAGAAGGTATCATATAGAATTAAAAGTCCTAAAATAGTGATTAATACAGTAGTGCTTATATTAGTTAGCACAATATAGACAGTGTTATTACTAACTAGCTGCCGAGTGGCACAGACATGTGACAGTTACCCCACATTCTAAACTGGGAATTGACATTCTAAGCCAGAAAGATTCACATATATAGAGCATGATAGTGAGCTATCTTCCAAATTTAAAAATGAGACTACTTTCTCAAAATCAAAGTGGTAAAAAGCACATACAACAGACAAGATGTTATCCAAAGACAACACACCAAGGAGAAAATATCTGAAGCAAGGACAGGATTTGGAAAGCCAATCCAGGCATGAATAACATGAGAGAATCTGAAATCAATAAATCTGAGAATAAGGTAATAAGAGAAGGTGGAAGTTCCACCAAATGTCCTTATAAAAATAGGTCAGAATTGGCCGAGCATTTAGCTCAGTGGTATACGTGCCTCCCTGGCAAGCGCAAGGTCATGAATTCGATCCCCGGTACCAAAACAAACAAACAAACAAACAAACACATAACAGCAACAAAAAAACACATCAGAATTAAAACAGATTATTATTGGTATAAGGATAGACCTAAAGGTTAATAGTACAGAATTGAATTTTGAAGTAGACCCACATTTACATGGTCAAGCGCTTTCAACAGAAGTGTGAGGTAACTCAATGAGAAAAGGACAACTTTTCAACAAATGGAACTGGAACTAAACATTACATAACATATACATAACATTACATAACATATACATTATATAACATATACATAACATTACATAACATATACATTACATAACATATACATGGTACCCCATTAATATGTACAACTTTTACATTTTTGTATATCAGTTAGAATTTTTTTAAATGCTGGAATAATTGGATATCCATATAGGGAAAAACCTCAACTCTTAGCCTTCAACACACACAAAAACTCTCCTATGGACCAGGAGATAAAAGCTAAACTATGCAACTGAGGGTCTACAAAAGCAAAAATTAAAACAAGACAAAACAAAAACCTTGTAACCTTTCAAAGGTAATGGGTTCTTAGAGAAGAAATAAATATAAACTATAAAAATGGATAAGCTGGTATAAACTGGAATTTTAAAACTTCTGGTCCTTTATAGATAAAAGTGTAGACAAACCAAATTAAGGAGAAAAATCACCAAGGACTTGTATCCAGAATAAAGAATGATTACTGTTCAATAAAAAAGTACACAGCCCAATTTAAAATATGGCCAAATGACTTGAACTTTGCCATGGATAGTTTAGATTAGAAAGACTGGCAATGCCAAGTGTTGTTGAGGACATGGAGTGACTGGAATACATACACATCACCAAGAGGAATGCAACAGAAATCATTTGGGAAAGTAGTGGCAGTTTCTTATAAAAGGTAAACACATGTGGCCCTGAAGCAAGGCCAGAAGATTGTTGTAGCTGCTGGTTTCAAACAGGAGCCTAAAGAGAATTCTTTCTGTGGTCTGTTGGCCATTTCAGAACTTTGGAAATGGAACAGTCAATTCATCAGAAAGAAATAGCAGGTGAGTATGGCGGACTCTAGGGGGCCTGCAGGGGAGAAACCCTGACGCCTCGGGACCTGCACGTGCGGTTGACTCGGGGTGCCGGGAGAACACGGAGCTCCTCCCCTCTCTGGGGGACGGCTGAGAGTGTGTGGCAGACTTTCAGCAGCCTGAAGGAGAAAGACCCTGGTGCATTGGGACCTGCACAGTGCGGTTGACTTGGGGTACCAGGAGAACAAGGAGCTCCTACCCTCTCTGGGGGGCATCTGTGAGTGTGGCCGACTTTGAGCAGCCAGAAGGAGAGAGACCCTGGCGCATCAGGACTTGCACGGTGCGGTTGACTCGGGGTGCCGGGAGAACAAGGAACTCTTCCCATCTCTAGGGGGTGACTGTGATCCTCCCTGCATGTGGGCTGAGAATCAGACATCTCATATTTCCTGTCCCCCCTCCCCCTCCCCTCTGCCTAGCAAGTGGGAGCCAGTGAACTACATATCTTGTGAAAAGACTGGCTATGTTATTTAGTATGAGCTCTCCATATGCAAGATAAGGACAACCATTTGGAAGAAAACAAGAGACAATATGACAGATAGTGAAGATCTCTGGTTGTCTAGCTTTGAAACTTATGCTTTCTTATGTCCCATTCTGTTCTGTCTTTGTTGTGTTTAATTTTACTCCCTTTTAAAATAAAATAAAATTAAAACAAAAAAGGTAAACATACACTTTCTTACATATGATCAAACAATTTCACTCTTAAGTATCTGGCCAAAAGAAATAAAACAAAATGACTAAACAAAGACTTGTCTACAAATTTTATAGTAGGTTTATAGTAATCAGAAATTAGAGTAACCTAAATGTCTATCAACAGATGAGTAGGTAAGTAAGTTACTGCGTATTGGGATGGAATTTTTTTTTTTTGCAATAAAAAGAAATGAACTACTCACAAACAGCATGGATGAATCTCAAAAATGTTTTACTGAGCTAATGAATCCTAAATCATTCAGAATACTTAAACTGCTAATATCTTCATATAATGTTAGGAGATAAGAGATACTATCTCTAGTTGATGACCTCAAAAAATTAAAGTATAAAAACTATTACTGAAAGCTACAGAGGTAAATGTTAAGGGAATAAAAATGATAAAATAATCCTTCAGAGTGGAAAAGGTAGGGTTATAAGAATGTTATATGTAAGTATCTTACTTTTCTCATTGTAGAGACAAAATGCCCAACACTCAAAGTTAGAGGAGGAAAGGGTTTTTTTGGCTTACAGTGTATAGAGGTTTCAGTCCAGGGTTCATTGGCTTCAAGGCAGGGTGACATGGCAGAGAGGTATCACAGAGAAGAAACAGTTCATGGCAGGCAGAAGATAGAAAAAGCAAACAAATGACAACCAATCACCCTCTTTCTGTCCCTTAGATCTTATCCAGGCTACATACCTTTAGGGCAGGTAGCACTCATACCCTTAATACTAGTATCACATCCTTGACCCTAGCATCACACACTCTATATCCAGCCACCTCTAAAAAGCCCAACCTATGACTTAATGAGGCTTTGGAGGAACATCTGGACACAAGCCATAACAGTAAGTTATATCTTCATGTGTATTAAAAGGCAATTAATCTTGTCTACAAATAGTCAGCAAGTATACTGTTTAGAGATATGGAACTAACCATCAGAGAGAACAGTCACAAAGAATTGAAGGCATTCTTTTGAAAAGTAGATTGGAAACCAGGTATGGCTGTGAATGCCAGAGGCTGAAGTTGGAGGATCACAAGTTTGAGCCCAGTCTGGGCAACTTAGTGACTCAATTGAATCCTGTCTCCAAAAGCTAAAATTAAAATTAATAAATTAATAAAAGAAGGGCTGAAGATGTAGCTCAGGATAAAAGCCTTGGATTCAATCTCCAGTACCATTTAAAAAAGTGGATTGGAAATGAGAAAAGGTGAGCCAAAAACAGTTTCCATCATAAGGCTTTCTGCAATTTTTGAATTGTGCATCTGTATTGATTTTACATAAATAAAAAAATTAAATCAAATAACAAAAATTATCCTAGCGAAACAAAAATTAACATACACACACAAAAGGAAGGCATCTGGTGGTTTAGAAGTCTTCCATAAGCAGGAAGTAGGAAGGGATGTCTGATGACTAGATCAGATTTATCAACCCCCAGATGTACTCATCAGTGTAATTGTTACTGATAAAATGAATTTGATCAGCATGGATACTCTCACAGTGCATTTTCTGCAGAAGGAGAAATGCTGCCTAAAACTGTAACACAACAATTTGCTAATGAGAAGTTTCACTAATGAGAGAGGTCTATGCAAAACTCAGCTTTCTGGAGCTATTCATCTCTCTACCCTTCTTTAAGCAAGAAGCATGACTCAAGCATGGAAGGTTATATCTGGCAGAAGTCCTGTTAATTTAGGATAATTAAATATGCCAGTCATGTGCTTCCAGTAAGGCCTGATTAAATACTTTAGAGAAGTCATTAGTGAATCCATCTGGTCCAGTGACTTTGCCAGATGGCAAAATGTTACTAGTATTTCTATCTGCTCTGCTCATAAAATATTCTACCTTTATTGTAGAATAGCATGTAGACATTTTTGGGATAAGTCTTAATTTGCTTGTTTACATTACCAAAGGATTTGGAAAATAGAAGGCAGAGCGCCCATGTTATACCACACCCACTGAGTCACAGATTTGAAGGCTGCACCAAATGGTCTATCATTGTACTGTTGAATTCAAAGTGATTTCATCACTTCTACTTCCTTAGACTGTTACTCTGAACATTTCAGACAGTGCTCTTTATGGGAACAGAGTCTCAAAATCATAGGGAGACGTGACCAACTGTACATCATACCCACGGGATTTTAAGACTCAGACAAGAACAACCCCACAAGTATTTTCTCCCTGTGAGTGGTTACTTAAACAAAAATAGTCGCCAGATCTGATTTTGTTAAATTATACAGTTGTGGCCACCACCAGCTTTGCCCCAAGAAGGCTCCACTTGAATTCATGGCCACTTGTGCACAAAGTGCCTGCACTCTGCCTCCACATGTCTGCAAATGGAGATGTCACACCCATCTCCACAAGCTAAGCCCTCCAACCCCAGTAACCCTCAAGTCTCTCTCACACGGACATCAGCAGGGAGTGAGGATTTATATAGAAAAAGAAACTTTTTCTGCTTTTATCTCAGAGGCTGTTTTCACAAAACAGAGGCAGGCTATAGATATACATAAAAGTTGGCCAACTTAACCATTCAAAGGTTGGTTGAACTGTTTTAGAATTTTTTGCAGATATTGTACCCAAAACAGCAGAAAATTTTTGTTTATTATGTACATGAGAAAAACACAGTGGACCTACAACTTAGAAACTGTTTCATTTCAAAAGATATTCTTTTCACTGAATTATTAAGAAATGTATGATTCAGGGAAGAGACTTCTCAAATCAGAATGGGACAGATGAAGAAAATATTTATGGTGAAAAATCTGAAGATAAAAATGTATAAGCATGATCATGAGAGCTTAGTGAACAAGGCAAATGCAGACCATAATACAGACGGTTCTCAATTCTCTATCACAACAGTTCCAAATTTGGATGGGAAACGTAGTGTTTGGCCAAGTAATTAAAGGAATGGATGTGGCAAGGATACTGGAAAATGTAAAAGTAAACAGTGAAAAACCTGCCAACCTGAGCATTATTGCAGAATGTAGAGAACTGAAAGAAGGTGATGATTGGGGAACATTACCAAAAGAAGGCTCTGGCAACCATTATCCAGATTTCCCTGAAGACACAGCTATAGATCTAAAAGAGGTGAATAAAATTTTATTAGTAACAGAAGACTTTTTAAAAAAACACTGAAAATACTGTTTTCAAATCTCAGAAGTGGAAAATGTTCACTAAAAATACATAAAGGTTTTAAGGTATGTGGACAGTTCAAAGGCTGTTACTGAAGAAGCAGACAGATCCAGGCTGAAGTCTACAGCTTTAAGCTGTGTACTAAATATTGTTGTAGACTGAAGATGTCAAATTGGTACAGAGCAATAGTGAGTTGTTTTGAGGCTCTTAAAATAGAACCATCAAATATCAAAGCACTGTATCTCAGAGCTCAAGGATGAGAAAGATGAAAAGAATATGATCAGGCATTGGCTAATTCTAAGCAAGCTCAAGAGATAGCACCGGAAGATAAAGTTATTCAGGCAGAACTGCTGAGAGTCAAACAGAACATAAGGGCACAGAAAGATAAAGAGAAATAGTATATGCAAAAATGTTTGCCTAACAAGGACTCAGTTTTGCTTGAATATTATCAATGCATTATTCAAAACAATTGCTATGACTTATATCTAAATGTTCCCCCCCCAAAGTCTCATGTGCTTAGAGGTGGGTATTTTCAGAGGTGGCTGGATCGTGGTGTGTAATACTGATATTAAGAGTATATGGTTCCGGATTGATCTACTAATTGGTTTATCATAGCTCTGGGTATGGATAATGGAAAGGCCCACCCTGGGTATAAGTGACATCAACCAATAGTCTTGTAGCCAGAATAAAAAGGGACAGAATGGGAGCAGGATGCTGCTTGCTGCTTCACTGCTGCCTGCCTGCGTTGCCATAGACTTGTTTTTCCACTGCAATATTCCCCTTGCGTGCCCCCCGGCTTTGGAGCCAGATGACTATGGACTAAAACCTCTACAAACTGTGAGCTGAAATGAACCTTTCCTTCTTTAAGTGCCAATTACTTTAGCTTAGAAACAAACAAACAGAAAAACCAAGGCAGTAATATGACAATGTAAGAGTTACTGTTTATATATGATCCCTACTATGTTTCCTTCGACACTTCAGTTCCTCGTTGTTTACAGGTTAGAAATAAGTTTTTCTTAAAAGTCATAAAATTAAAAATCACACAGTTGCATAACCTTATGAAAATGCAAAAAAATTAAATCCTAAAACTGTCACATTACTTTGATCATCAATCAGTTAATCTTTGACTTATCAATTCCCTAATCAGCTGGGCTAAAACACAAGACATTCTCCACACCACCGACAATGGTAACATTAGTACAATCAGTTCATCAACAGCCGTCCAAAGTAAATGCTTAAACCCAAGTGCTCACTAACTGGGGGTTAGAGAAGCCTTAGCGGCTTGATGACAATATGAAGGAAAGGAAAAGCCTAGAAAATTGTTCATTTTATTACCACCCTAACTCCCAACAGTTCCGCAACACTTACTTCTCTGGTTAAGCTTTGGGTTAAACTGAAGCTCGACAATTCTCATAAAGCCAGGTTAAAACAGGCAGTTGGCTTATGGACTTCGATGTGCTGAGTTACGTCCAAGGGCACTTCCTGACCGTCTGGTGACTGTGGATGCCATGCTGTGGCAATTCAGCAACTTTCACTTAACTACCGTGGTTGTTTTGCTCTTGGTTATCAGGACCTTCCCTCCCTTTCATTTGCTCCTCTCTTGCCCTCCCTGCTCCCCTCCCTTTTGTGTCTGCCTTTTATAGGGGTGCGTCATATTCTACCCAGTAGTTCCATGAGTTTGGAGAGGAGTAAGAAGGCGGGAAGGTGAGTGTGTCTGCATCATGTCCCCCAGGTTTCTACCTGAAAGATCACACTTCACCTCCAATTATCAACAGTTTGAAGTCTATCATTGTGGATATATCACTGTGACCTTGGAATAAGTGATTATTAAAACATTTTTAAGGTTCTATATGTCTGTTTGTGTTTCTACTGAATACAGAGAGGGTTGAAGTTTTCAAATATAAACACTCAGCATGGGGTCTGAGACACAATAGTTCCCAATAATAGTAGCAATAAGTGACACAAACCTCCATCAAAACAACTAAATTTATTAAATTAGCAAATTAAAAATTCAAAACCTTAGAAGTAGCACATGAGTTACTATGATTTTTAGATGTGAAAAATGAAAACTGAAACGATTATCGTTTTGTCCTGTTTTCCCCTATCTATAGCACTAGCTCTAAAATTACCAATGTTTTTAAAGAATGTTAACTACAGGAAGCTTAGGACTTTGTGGGTTTTTTTTTTTATTAGTGACACCAGGAACACACTGCCTGACATCAAATAAATGCTTGTTGGATGAGAACTAAATATAGTTCTCAATTCTGAATCAGACTAAGAGGGCTGAAAGACATTAAATGATGTAAGCATCCTTCATGCACATAATTCCTTTCATGAATTCTACAGACAAGAAAAAACAAGAGAAATACCATTCATGTCCAACAGTAATAGTTCCCTGTCAATATTAATAGTCCTATGAAATTATCCATCTCAAAATACAACTTTTAAAAGTGCCATGGAGAAGCAATGGAGTGACATTTTAATTCATAAGGCCTCATACTTTTCTAACCAAAGTAGGCAACAAATAAGAAATAACTAAGTTTGTGATATTGGTTTTGAAAAACTATATTCGATTCCTTGCAATGGTTTACTCAAAGAAAATGTTCAATGGAAATGAAAAAAAGGTCCTTGAAAGCCAAGAGCACTGCAGACAAGCATAATTCAAGGTCACTGATTTTCCTTTGTATATTGGTTCAGCACAAGTGGTTTCATGGGGAAACAGAACTTCATTTATATTCTATTATTCCATAGAAAAAGACAAGCATGCCTGCCTTAGGGCTGGAACACAGAGCAAGGTCCTCTTCAGTACCTGACACCACACTAGGGAGTCGGGCATGAAGGGACCACCGCTGTCAAGCAAGCAGCCCAAGTGACAGTAATTCTTTTAAGCAAGTCTCCAGCAGCCAGGATAACCAGCCCACTTACCTTACTTCACATTCTTCGACATGTCACAGGAAATGATTTTCAACTACACTGAGAAACTTTTACAGCACAGAAATTAGTGTCCAGGGCTAAGTACATTCAAGGAAACACAGGGTACAAAGGGTAACGCCATGCTAGCTTCCATTCCCCAGTGTCACAGCCAATCAAACTCAGGTAGTCTATTTTGTCTCAACCCTGTTCTAGATTAAAACAGCCTGGATTTCTAGTAAGCAACCTGTTTTCTAGAGAAAATAAGTACCACATAAATAATCAGCTTGCAGACAAGAGATCCAAGCCAGTAAGAATAATAACCATTGTTACTACCAATCCTCAAAATCATCTCAGAAGACAGTTGTTATTCCTATTTCATAAATGAAGAAACCAAGGCTCAAAACACTGCCTGAACTCTATCCATAGACATGTGTTATCAAACTATGACTAGTATAAACTTGCAGAGAATAAAGAGAAGTCTTGCTCAGATCTGTTGGTCTGATATAATTTTGACCTCAAAAGGAAACCAATGATATTCACTCAAGGAAATACTATACAGGAGTGAATTTAATGAAATAAAGATAACAGATTTCTACCTAAAAATATAAACTGGATTTTTTTCTTGTACTAGGGATTGAACTCATGACTTCGTGTTTGCTAGGCAAGAACTTACACCACTGAGCTAAATCGCCAGCTAAATTGGATTTCTTATAAAGAAATTATTAATGTTTAAAAAATAAATGCCAAAATATTTTAAGTAAAAATATATTTCACAAGGAGTTATCATCACAAATATGAGCGATTATTTGATGAAAAATGAATAGAGGAGATACAAGTTAATTCTCAATAATCAGGATGATTAAGACACTTTAATCACATGTGTCACAGTATCCTTGATGAGATAAACAAGACGAAAATGCAATGAGTTTGGGGGTGTATGTGTCAAAGAGAAGCACAAGAATGTAACAAGAAAATGAATGCTGAGAATGTTCGAGAAGCTATGGGGAAACCACTGAACCAAAGCAATGTGAGAAGAGATGCATGAGGACGGGTGGGTAAGGAAGGGAATCAAGATGAGATCACAAGATCAGTAGCCCACAAGCTGGCAGCAGCTGTGGATGGGGCGGGAAACAGCTCCCAGGAGGTCTGAGAAGGAACCAGAGGGAAGACCAGTGGAGAGAGAAGATGGACGCTGGCTCACTGAGGACAAGGACCTGGCCTGACTGACAGTGGTGCAGATGAGAAACTGCTCGTTGAACGTCTGCCGCCCTCTTGGAGGTGCCAAGCCTCAGGCAGCTTCAGATGACTAGAAGGGAGCTGGAAATTTCTGCCTTGGCTCTGAAAATAGGTTGTCTTGGTTACTTTTCTCTCATTGCTGGGACAAAACACCCAAAACCCAAAATGAAGGAAGGAAAGGTTTATTTAGCTCACTGTTTGTGGAGGTTTCAGTCCATAGTCAGCTGGCTCCAGGCAGGGTGCCAGGGCACTGGGGCAACACTTCAAGGCAGCAGCCAGAGCAAAAGGAGGGAAAACAAGCTTCTTCTCCTCCCTTATAGTGAATGCAGGCCACCTGCTCACTTAAGGACGGGTGTAGCACTCACAAAATCTCCTTGTCCTCCTCTTTCACAGGATGAGGATATTCACAAAGTAAGAACCCTGCTCCCTGCTGAGTCTCTCAGTTAAACTTCTGAACTTCCAGTTGACACAATGTATCAACATAACAGAGGTTAAGATTAGAGATACATATTTGGAAGTTACCAAAGTCATGCCCGGTCACCTGCCTCATTTAGCACTCTCACCAACCTCTACACTCCTGCGTTGCCTTCTCTCCTTGTGGTCACCTTTAAAATATCATCATAAATTATACTTTTCCTGAATGTCAGATGCCCTAGGGCACTGTACCTGCAGCTTACCACTCATCCCGAGGCATGCCAGCTCATCCTTACTGACCCAAGAAGATAAGCAATGCTGTGAAATGACAATGGGCCTTTCTTCCAATAATGAGCATAATGGGTTCATCAATTCTTCTTAGCTCAGGATAATTACCTTAAATGTTATGACTTTGTGTTTACTGAAACAATAGATTTGGTAAGATTAGTTCAATCTTAATACTTGGAGACAGCATATTTTAACAAAACTATGTAAAATAATTTCTTTTGAAGAAGGATTTACCATCTAAGACTATCCCAGAGGGACAGTTCTGTCTCACATAATAAAAAACTAAAATAAAATTTATTTAAAACCTCTTTTGAGTATCAGATGTTCACATATCTGACTATATGCAAATTAAATTAAAACATGCATTAAAAGATTTTACAGCCCGTATAATTTTAAATGTGACATTTTAATATTACAAGAAATATTATTCAATGATAATTATAAAATCCTAATGTTGGGGCTGTGGATTTAGCTCAGTGGCACAGCACCTGCCTGGCAAGTGCAAGGTCATGAGTTCGATTTCCGGTACAAAAAAATAATCCTAATGTTGTACAGCTTGGATCACTTATTTCTCAAAATATGGCAAAGCAAAGCAAAGCAATATGGCATTTACTTGAAGTGAAGGAAGGCTGCAGGCGCAAAGACGTGGACCAACATGGAATTCCCGAGCTGAGCGGCTACAGCTGCAGAGGCTCACAATGGGGACCAGACAAGCAGGCAGGGGAGAGGACACCAGGCTCTCTAGGCACCAAAATGCAACAGTGGGACAGAGGGACGCAGAAGGCTAGGCATGCTGCCCCAATTCAAAGCGGGAAGACAAGCAGGGCTGAAGAGAAGAGCCTGTCCTTCCCCCGGCCTCAGGCACCACGCGAGGCCCAGGAGCAAGGCCCAGCGTTGCGGAGGGTGGCTAACAAGGGCGTGACATAGTTCCAATTACTTAGAGAGCCTGGGAGGCCTGAAGAGGAGGTCCTCTAGCAGCCCCTAGGCATACGCCTGGAAGTGGGGAGGAACACAAGAGCCCTTAGGCAGGGAGCCTGGGGCTGGGAAGGGCTACAACTGTCTCATACTGGGCTGTCTGGGGAGCCGAACCAGAGCACAATCTGCCCAGAGAGGATGCAGAGACTCAGCTATGGACTGAAATGTGAGCACTGCAGAGGCCATGGGGAAACAACTGCCTCAAACGCATACAGTGACAGCTTCTGTATTACTGCTATAGAATACAGAACACTCACCAAAACGTGTAAAGTTTTTACAGTTTTCCAAGTCCTTTTCACACATACATATACAAATGAGGTGAATTATTCATGGTGTGAATGTGCTTATAGTTGCCTTCGTTTTGACATTTTTGTATCTTCTCTGTCTTACGATAAAGATCAACGTAAGTTTTGCCTTAAAATAGATTTTAAAGCACTGGTCTCAGTAAGTATGAATTAGTAATTATAAAAGCAAGAAAAGCAAAATCCTTAGTTGCTCACACAATGGTGTAGTCACTGCCCTGTCATTAGCACCAAACTACAGAGGAGCTGTTCCAATTTCACTTAAATGACTCTATACCTCTGTTGTACCAATTTTTAAAATGGTGAAATTCCAATGATATTATTTCAAATGATTTCACCAGACACATTGGGTCACCACCAGAGCCTGAAAACACTTCTTATGTAATATAGGATTTGGCCTTGTCTTAAAAACAGGTCTGACTTCTGCCCTCTCCTTCTAGGGAATATTCTTGAATGCCTTGGCTAATAGGAATGCCTGCTTGCCTCAGGGTCTTGAGGTACACAACAGTTTAGCAATATGACTTAGGGTGGGGGCTGTCCATGTAGACTCTGGGGTAAGGGCTGGTGTGCCAGAGAAACCAACCACAAAACTTTGGATCACATCACATCAGCAGACCTGGAAGATGATTACAAATATGTGGAGTCAATCACACACACCAGGAGAAACTCTGAGACTAAAATTTGGGTAAGCTCTGTGGTTATCAGCACTGAGAAGACAGTCAACATCAATACTGGGTGAATAATGCACTCTGACTGCATGAGAAACAGCAATCAAAGCTCTGCATTTCAAACTCCTGAACTCTGTCCTATACATCTTCCTTTGGCTAATGCTAACCTACCCTTTTCTTGTAATAAACAATTAACTGCAAGCTTGCTAGCTGTTGGTGAATTCTTTCTAGCTAGTTATCAAAACTGAGGGTGGGAGAACGGGCCCCGAGATCCAGCCATGACCATGGTGGAACCCAGCAGCCTGCACAAAGAAGCAATTCGCCCGCTCTCTAGGTAAGTGCCTTCCTCTGGCATGAGCCAGAAGGAGACCCAGTAGTGTCTCTTGAGCCTACTGGTGCATGGGCTTGGAATCAAACATCCCACCCACCCCCATTAGCGACTGGGGACAGAGGTCTGAGCATCTCTTGGCAGGACGACTGTATGCAACATAGCAAATATGGAGAGGGGGTCTCCTCTATCTTCTCTTTGAAAGCAAGTATTGTTTTCAGTTTTGTTTTCATTATGATTAATGCTTTACTCTATTCAATATTCTCTTTCAATTGATTTTTATAATGTTCTGTCTTTGGTTTGATTTTGCTATACTTGACTAGACAACTATTGTGAAGATAACGAGATATACTATGGTACCTATTACCGTTATCCTGGTAACCTGCTGTGAAGTTCTGTACCAAATTCACTGCACTGTCTCAATTGGCTTTGTTCTGTCTTGTGCTGTTGTATTTCTACTACCTTCAAAAAAAAAACAAAACTGAGGGTGGTTTGCAGAACTTCTGAACTTGTAGTTGGTGCTACAGATCCAGGGCAATCTTCATAGCACCTGTGCCCTCTTAACAATACAGGTGGACCTAAAAACCCCCAAAGAAAACCCCCAAAGAAACCAATGATACAATCACATGTAAACATGACCAAAAATTCTTGACACTTCATTGTACTGACAGAGCAGCTCCCAAGACCAAATTCTCTAACCTCTTTGATCTCTGTTATGAGATGCACAAATGTGTATTTAAAATAACAAGGAGAGTTTTTTAAATATAGTAAAGTCGAATACCGCTAGTTTTTTTAATTTTTATTTTAAGGATAGTAAAATCCAACAAAACAAAACAGAACAGAGCCAATCAGAACAATGCAGCAAAATTGGTATAGAACTTCAAAGTCGGATACTGGGAAAACAACAATAGCTACCATGGTATAGCTTGTTATCTTCACAATAGTTGTCCATCCCATTAGGTATAGCAAAATCAAACCAAAAACAGAGCACAATAAGACCATTCAAAACAGAATATCAAATAAAGCAAAACAATTAATTAGAACAAAGCAAAACAGTGAGAACAATATTGGACTTCAAAGACAAGATAGAAGGAGATCCCCCGTATTTGCTACATTGCATACTGTCATCCTCCCAAGAGATGCTCAGACCGCTGGCCTCAGGCCTGCAAAATCCACCAAAAAATACAAATATTTAGTTGCTTTATGTACCTTAGTTGCTATCAACTCGGCCTGTGCTCTGAGCCAGCAGGTTGCTTGTGGAGGGGCGGATTCGATTCTCAGCCACATGCGAGCAGGCTCACGGGAGGCGCCACCTGACTTTTCCCTCCCTGGAACCTGCGCAGCTCAGCATCTCAGCAGAAAGGCCAGCTGGCTCAAACACCGCTGGTTCTTACAAAATTAACTCAGAATCTGAAGTTCACTTTTGATTTATACCTGTTCCAAAACTAGAAAGAATTCTGTATTGTGCATAGAATTTAGTAACTTTCTACTTGAAAAAATCTTAGATTTTCCTTCAACATTTGGGCGCTAAAATCCACTTAGAGTAGTCTCTATTATCCATGGTTTTCCTTTCACTGTTCCAGCTACCCATGGCCAATCTTGATTCAAAATATTAAATGGAGAAGTTCCAACCATAAACAGTCTCATAGTTTTATACCGTATGCCACTCGGAGCAGTAAGATGAAACCTCACACTGTCCTTCCTGGAACCTGAACCAGTCATCCTTCTGTCCAGCGCCTCCATCTTGCACAACTACACACTTGTTAGACAGCATCAGATCAACTGCAATGCTGCAGTCCCGGTGTTCAAATAATCCTGAGGTAGCCGTCTAATGCTTTGTCACAAAGCTTATGTCATTCCCCTTGCTTTATCTCAGCACATAGGAATTATATCATTTCCCATCATCACAAAAACAGGTGGGCATGCTACAAAATCAGGGAGACAAAATTCATGTAACAGAGTAAGTGAGTTGTACCTGACCTATTTTATTGAATATTTTAATCTCTTACTGTACTTAATTTATAAATTAGGTCTTAGCAGAAGTATGTATGTATAGTGATAACAAAAAATCAAACAGGGTGCAGAATGGTCAAAAATAAAGAACAAAAATCCTTTTTTGAGCATTAGAAATTTTTATCACATGGGTAAACTGCCTTGGAAACATCATAGCTAGAACTAAATCCAGCAGAGGAAATAATTTTCCAGAATTTAATAATACCTTGTAATGTTTCAGACACAGCAGATTGGCTAGTCTGTCTCTTGACCTGGAGGTCCCGATGGACTTACAACATCTGTGGCCACCTTGGCTTCTGTGAAGTAACTTCAGTCCCCCTCATCCCTCCCAAAGACGATGAACTCCTCAGTCCTCCTTAACCTCAGTCGAGCACTCACCGGGTTTCTAAACTGAGCCTGAGTTCTCCTTATTTGCAAAACTGTTCTGTCTTAGATAAAACTGTCTACGCTTTCATTTTAGTGTCACTGATGATGTCTTAGTTTATAACAGGAAAAAGAAAACAGAGTACAGGGTTGGGTACTATCTGCAGTTTCAGGCACCCACTGAGTGTCACAGACCATACCCTCTGCTGATAAAGTGTACCACTATAATGGTCTACTCCTAAAACTCAGCAAATAGTATATATATATATATATATATATATATATATATATATATATATGACACACATATCATATATATATATATGACACACATATCATATATATATGATATGTGTGTCCTAAACATAAGTTAAGATGTTATACATATTACTCATTGTGCAAAGGATAATGAGATCTTCATGGCTGGTCCCTTTAATCTTCTCTCTTCTTTGAGCTCCTGTAGTTATTAATGTCTACACTCACCCCTTCCTATTCACTGTATGGTTTTCAAACCAGCCATATCCTCAGCAGGTAAGGTTTACTATGAATACAGAACCCCAGGCCCACCTCAGCCATATAAGAGCCTACCTTTTAAAAAGATTCCCCTGTGACTACATGGCCACAGGAAGAGAAGCCTGATTGTAATCACTCAACTCCTGCACTTAATCCTGCTGCCTGGCAGTGTTCATCAAGGTTTGTTCTATGTCTTCACTTCATGTCACCACGAGAGACTGAAATTTTCTAAGTAGGGACTGAGGTGATCATTAAAACCTTCACTAGATGCTTGAGTCACTGAGATCTCACACTTTGGCACTTAAACACGTGTGCCCATCTTTATTATACTCAAATTGTATCATAAAAGAATTTTGTAAAAATCTCCTTAAAATATGAGTTCTGCAAATGTATTTAACATAGGATTCAACTGGAACAATGAAACCCTCACCTTACTCAATGCGTTAAAAAAAAGAAATAAATTATGTAAATGTGAATTCTTGAAGTGGGAGCATTTCATTTTTCTTTAAGAAATAGATTCTCCAAAGAAATAGGTCATTTAGTTTCTTTAATCTCCTCTTGTGTTATTTTGAGTGAAATGAGTAAAGGCTGAAGAGAATAGGGAAATTCTGGAGAAGATACTTTCCCTCTGATCAGTCATTTTTAGAAGTCATTAATCACACTGATTCTCAAAGGGATTTCTTTTGGTTAAAATTAGAGAGAAAGATGTCATATACAGATATAATATTCTAGGACTTTATTTAAACACTTGTTTGGTTTTGTATCATCCATACCTCATACTCTTCAGAAATCCTTTAAAATATTTGTCTCAAAGTTTCTCATATAGACATATTAGTCTAATTATGTGTATAATTTTATACACATAATATAGTCATTTATGTGCATAATTTTATCTAGTACTCAATGTTATTAATACATTTATTTATAAACATAAATGACTAGATGATGAAAGCACCTCACCTAGACTCTGGTGCTGGCTCTGTACTGCTCACAATCCCAGCTGCTAGTAAGTACACTCATGAGATACAGACCAAGTAAGTTCCTCCTAAGCCAAACAAGTAACATGCATCCAAAAAGTCTCAAGACCTTACCAGCCTCTGCCTCTGCACGCATCACTGTTTTTACCAAGGACCAGAAATTAAACTTGCCCAGGTAAAGGTTGAATATGGGGACTGGATGCTAAGAGTCACCTGTAGTCAATTCCTCAGCTCAGCACCCAGCGCAGGTGTGCGTGAGAGCAGTGAGGAGACGAGACTTCCCCTGGCTGCACTCCTTGTGGCAGTGGTGGGATGCTCAGCCATGCTTTTTAACTTGGTCCTGCCTCCCTTCCTTTGGTGCATGAAACAGGGGTTTGAGGAGACTTATATACAGTACTTCTTTTGTACCATCAAAGAGCTTACAATCTACATCAGGAAGGAAAACCGATTTAGAGAAAGAGCTGCACATGCTACTACCTAGTGAGAACGGCATGGTAAATTATAAGGGAAAGACTACAAATAAGAAAGAAGCTGTTTTTTAAAAATGGTTCAGGGAGGGCTGGCATAGTCAAAGGATAAACAATTCCTCCTTAGCAGAACATCCTAAAAATGCTTCATTGCCATCACATAGACAAGGGTGAGTCCTAGAGCCACCACCCACTGAAGCCACGCATTCACCTCCCACTCCTTCAGTATTTATAAAACCCCATACTTGTCACCTAAGAATGCTTAGACCTTCTTTTTTTAATTTATTTTACTTTAAAGAGAATAAAACAAAAGAGGGCAGAACAGAGTAGATCAGAACAGGACAACATAGGCAACACAGTACTTCACATTAAAACAACCAGACATTAACAGTAGCTGTCACAATATCTCTTTCTCTGCTATAGTTGAGCATAGTTTCAAATACAATAATATCAAACATAACAAGAAATTATAAAACCATTCAAAGAGTGAAAGAATTACAGGGCATTCTGAACCAAATAACAGAGAATGATCAATGGGTACTATAATATCTCATTTTCAATAAAAAATTTTGTTTAAACTATCACACATATTCAAATCCCAATAAGACACAATGTGATAGATAGAACCAATGGTAGTAAAAGAATAGAAGTATGGTAGGACTTCTAAGAAGGATGATATTAAATCAGCAATAGCTGTCATAATGTTTTATTTTCTTCAAAACAGCTGTTCATATCATCATGCATGATATAGTCAAACAAAACAGGATAAAACCATTCCAACTGATGAATGAAAATATTGAAAGGCTTCAAAGCTATGAGATGGGGACTCATGCTTACCATAAAATCTTATATACTCTTATCAACTCTCATACTAGGGAGACTATATGGTATTTACACATGTGAGTCTGGTTTATTTTGCTTATGAGTATGGCCTCAAGTCGTGTCCATTTATTTATAAATATCTCAATGTGGTCATTCTTTATAGCTGAGTAGTACTCCATTGTATAAAAACACCACAACTTTTTTATCCATTCCTCAGTTGATGGGCACTTAGGTTGTTTCCAGGATCTGGCTATTACAAATTGTGCTACTATAAACATGGGTGCACATATATCACTGTGGTATGATGTTTTCAGATCTTCTGGGAATATGCCTAGAAGTGGAATAGCTGGGTCAAATGGGACCTCCAGACCCAGCTTTTTGAGGAATCTCCAGACTGACCTCCACAGTGTTTGCACCAGTCTACACTCCCACCAACAGTGCAGAAGACTTCCTTTTTCCCCACAGCCTCTCCAGCACTTGTTGTTGGTAGTTTTTTTTTTTATTCTGGCCATTCTTTCTGTGGTGAGATGAAATCTCAGTGTGGTTTTAATTTGCATTTCTCTAATGACTAATGGTGATGAACATTTTTTCATATATTTATTTGCCATTTGTATTTCTTCCTCTGAGAACTATGTATTCATTTCAGATGCCCATTTTTGGATTGGGTCTTTGAATTTCGTGGGTCTGATTTTTTTTAATTCTTTATAAGTTCTAGAAAGAAGTCCTTCATCTGAGGGACAGTCCATTAAGATTTTTTCCCAATTCGTGGGTTTTCTTTCCACTCTGCTGGAAATCTCTTTCGACATGCAGAAACTCTTTAATAAGATGTGGTCCCAG
This sequence comes from Dolichotis patagonum, assembly GCA_004027295.1. NCBI lineage: Eukaryota > Metazoa > Chordata > Mammalia > Rodentia > Caviidae > Dolichotis > Dolichotis patagonum. The sequence goes on from PVJX010009434.1 coordinate 60,894, forward strand.
TTATTGATTCTGGGAAGTACTTCCCGTGTACTTTGGTTCTTGTTCATGAATTCTCTTCCTACCCCTATATCTTTGAGGTTTTTACCTACTTTGTCTTCCAACAGATTTAGTGTTTCTGTTTTAATATTTAGATCTTTGATCCATTTAGATTTTAGTTTAGTAC